>OMLM01011764.1:59294-112022 GCA_900302695.1 Helostoma temminkii | reverse complement strand
GAGGGCACATCGTCCACCTAAACAACAACAGCAGCAGCAGCACCCCACTTCCTCCATCGGGAAGCGGGTTTTCTTGTCACAAAGCTGGCCCTCTCTGTAGGTGACTTCAGTGATCTCTGCCAGTCTGAGAGAGAGGAGAGCTATTCTAGACTTCAACAGGAAGCACGACGCTGGTGTGAATCCCACATCTGAGCCACTTCAATCCTCAAGAAACAATAACAGAGGTCTGGTCTTTGACGTCAGTGCGGTCGTAAAGGCAGGGACGAGGCTAGAGATTAACAGGAGCTCTCTAAGGGGTGCAGACCCTCTTCCTGTTGCTAGGAAGCTCTGAGTGTCTCATGTTTTGATGCTAGAAAAGAGAAATATTTAGACAGAGACAGACAGAAATAGCATGAAATGTTAATAGGCTGTAATAGGCTGTTTTATGTCGAGTCAGATTGATGAGATTTACTTTACCATGGCCTAATGTTCATTTTACCATATCATGTCTGCCTATTTATATATATATATAATTGCCATTATGGCACATTTATACTGCTAAAAAAGCATGGGATCCCTTAGTTGTACAGTTCTAGTGCTTATAAGGCTCTGTGAAGGAGATGTGTGCAGTTATATGATAGCTTGATACAGAGGAGCTATCCACTGAGCCCCAAATAAACAATAAGCACTTGCTTTCAGTTGTACAGTTGTCTGACACCTGAGCAGGAGCTGCTGACTCCCTTGTCAGGCCTTTATCCTCTGTGAATAAAGAGAAATCCTGATTAAAACAGAGGCTGTAGGATAGTGGCTCCACCATAAGTGGCTCCAGATTAACTCACATGTGTACTAAGAGGTGGAGGCGTTTTTTAGACATTAGGTGAACAGACATTCAAAGTAATTTTTCTCTCTAAAGGTTTTGTTTAATTAGATGTTCAAATGTGTCTTTGAACAAGATAAAAATAGATGCTATTATAATAAGAGTTAACGTGAGTAACAAGTAGTCCTATTCCAGCATTTTCCCCTGCCTCCTTTTAATTGAACCACGTAGCAACACTGCAAATGCTGTGCTATGTTCAGTGTTAATGTGAATATCCCTAGTGTGATTGTTGGAGATAAAGATAGAGATAAATATTGGAGATAGAGTGGATGGAATGAAATCTGTGGTAACATCTCCTAGCAAAGTCATCCTTTGTAAATGCATGCATATTAAATAAAGTAGTTATATAAAAACAAGCTATACACATAAGGCATTCTAAACTACTATAAGAGGCAATTTGCACTACCCAAGATTCAAAGCCAGTACAATTAATGGAAAAGAAGAAAATCTGTCAAGAACAAAAGTTTGTGATGCAACTAAACATAGAATATAATTTCTTGTATGTTACCTCTATCCTTTTTTGTATTTGTGTTGTGATACATTTGGTTTAAATAAATAAATTAATAAAAAAAAACACACTGCAAGTTCAAAGTATAATAATTAGAGAAACACTCAAGGTTTCTCTATTATTCTAAAAACATTCCCTGATTATCAGCCCAGTAATTGTATGAAGCATTCCTGAAAACATACAGCAGAATGTTTGCTGTCACACCCCTGCCTCCTTCAATTACTGCTCTGCATTAGTGATCATTTTGAGTGTCAGCCACTAACTACAGTGAAGGTTGATTGCCTTTGGAAATGAAAGTCCAGCCAGTGTCATTGACATTTTAATTTTTTGTACCATTATTATGTCTGAACCTTTAACAGTAACTTAGCTTTAACTAGGCTTTTGGTGCCATGCAGGGATCTTAAAGTGCCTGTAGTGTTATGTGCTATTTTCACAGATACTTTTTTTAGCCTGCATATAGACTACTACTGAAAAAATGGGTTTTCACAAAACATTTTTCACTTATATGATTTTATAGTTGATTGATAGTCGATAATGTTGACTGATAATCCCAAATATTACCTATTGGCAAGTAACTGAGCTGCATCAATAAGTGAGCCTACACTCTCCACCCATAAATATTCCCCCAAATGAAACAAGCTCTTAGCGCATCTCAGGCCTGAAAGTCACAAAAATGAAATGAAAGAGGCAAGAATGTCCATACTTTTTCCTCTTTATGTCATTTTATGCACAATTACAACGAGGAGCATTGAATGGAGAAAACAGAACACATCAGGAATGCACTTATTAATACATTGCCTTTTCTCCTCTTGCATGTAAGCTAACACTGTTAACAGAAGGGCACTAGCTGATGCCCTTCCTGGTGTAATTCTCTCCAGTTTTGCACATGATTTGAGACCAGCACACAGCACCCAACACTTCAACTAATGGACACGAGGAGTCAGATCACAAACCACTAAGCCTAGAGGTGATGGGCGAGCATGCTAACAACTCCACCACTACCACCCCAACTATTAAAATATCACATAAATCAGCTAATTTCAATATGTTGTAAATGTCACATATGATTTCATATGAGACATTTATATATTTATTTCTTAATAGTTCCCCATTACTTGCTAAACATTTTAACACCTGTGAGTATCTGCTATGATTTAGTGTGGCTCCTTAATGCAAATGGCACTTCCTTATTGCTATTTGAATCATATTAGAAAAAGATGATGTTTTTCATTTATGTAAAGACACATGTTCATATCCTCCATTCATGTCTATTTCACACATGACAGAAATAGAGAGACAGAGTGGTTTGAAAAAAACATCCTGTAACAAACCAATGTCCCCATCTATTAAACGCTGCTGCAGAGTGGTGGGCAAAATTGTGCAGCTACTCACGTCAGCAATCAGTCAATTCATATTTGAGGGAAAATATCTCTGCACAAGTACACTGCTGATTTCAATAAGTAATTCAGCTGTGATTTATAGACTTAATCCCCCACAGGCAGCATGTACAGCCAGCTCTAATGAAACACACTGCTTTGGATGTGATCTGAAGAGCCCAAATAGCTGTGCCTTGTGGAAAAGAGCATATGGATCACTGAGCACCTCTCCAACATTCCTGAACAATCTGGACAGGACATCGAGAATTTTATCACCACCAAAGACTCAGCAGTTGGAGTGTGGAGGCATCCAACCTCTTGTTCCCACTGGGATAAGCATCCTATCTGCCCTCTGGAAAAACAGGAAAAGGCCCTTATGCTCCCCAGTCCTGTCATGTTCTGTAATTTTATCTTAATCATACTTTAGCTGGAGACACTTTGTCATGTAGTTTGCAGCTGATCATAAGATCTCATCTAAATATTGTAACCTCTTGGTTTGCTCTGCCAAAACTCAACTTCATGACTGTGGTGATTCTCATTGGCACATTTCAAAGACTCTATGATGATATTTGATGTAACTCATTTGTTACAAAAAAATAAAATGAAATCATCTTTGCCTTCTTGACCGGTGAGTCACTGTGTCCATGAACAAGAGAAGCTGTTAGGATTAGCCATACAGTTTAAAGCTCACAAGTTGTGAGATCATCTGAGATCTCATCGTTCACAAACCTTGGCATACTGAATGGGCTTTGCTTTAGTTACACTGTGTACTGGTGAGATCAAGTGATTAGCTACCATAAGAACATTTTATGTTACATTAGAGGAGAGGGATTTCAGTGGTACCCACTATGTCACCATGGGGTTATTGTATTTCATATATTCATCATGCTATGAGTTTCCTAATTATAAGCACAGATGCATGTGGTAATACCATACACTGCCTTGTAAAAGCTGTAAAAGCTTGCCTCCCTTTGCTATTTTCAAACTAACAAACGTCTCTTTCTTTCTATTGAGCAGGATGTGTTGCTTGTTCTGTTCTTTCCATACAACCCAGGTGTCTCACATAAGCATGAGTAAAGAAAAACAGTATTTAAAAGATTTAAAATCTCACATTACTGTTTCATTATTGAGCTTTCAGCAGTAAGTGGTTAGACTTCAAGAGTCATTAACCACCAGACCATTATGGTGCCTGCAAGTTGAACATATTTTTATGTAGACTCCAGCAGGTGTCACTCTAACCTGTGATCTCCATTTCAGACATTAGTGCTAAAGCCAATAGCTAAACCAGGCTGGGACTGTCTGAGGCTGCAAGAGGTGGGGTCAGTCAATCAGTCTTCAGTCATTACTCTGCCTTCATCAGAGGAGAGTTCACCAGAGGTTCAACCCTGCTCAGCAGAGGAGTGTGAAACCCAGTCTGCCTGCCACACTCCTCTGGTCTGTTGAACCCAAGGCCCCTGGGGGAGGAAATGTTTTCTTGTTGCTGTTAAAAAATGTCCCAGCCTGTGTTTGTGTGTGTGTTAAACTGCTTTTGCTGAGCATTTAAGCCATTTTAAGATAACAATCATTAATGCTCTTTGACGACTTTGGCATGAAAACCGTGAGAGAATTCATCTCAAGCAAAAGGAAGGGGAGAGTCATTCATGTTGTGAAAATGAGGGAGGCTTTTTGGTTTTCCTCAGCATGCACAGGTTGTGTTGTTCACTATGTTAGATGGGAAAGAGACATTGGTGCACAGGCCTACAGCACTTGAGAAACCACCAACAGGCTGTGTTTCAAGGACACAATGTTTAGTTTGTTTTGCTGACAAGTGAAGTGTGGGCGTAATTCTCTATTTGTCTCTGGACTTTGACTTCCCTGAACCCTGTCATTTCTAATCTTGGGGAGCAGCTGTTTTCATACACAGTGGTTTCATGCAGTGTGAGCTCACATGTACACGATCAGAGCTTGATAGTATATAAGCCTTCATTTATATCAATAGCACGTTACATAACTTCCACAGCAGCTGCAGTTTCACAAACAGACAGGAATTTACATGTTCTAAACACAGTTTCTCTTTCTCTCTTACTTTCTGTGTATGTATGTGTGCCTGTGTGTGTGTCTATACTGTATAGTAAACATGCCGGCGTGTATGTGCACAAGCTCACATAATAACAGCGTGAAAGGGAAGTAAAAACATTGCTTTTAGAAGTAGCATAAGTTGGATCAAAAGCACTCAGACTGTACGCAGCTTCTTCCCAGCTGAAAGAAAGCGCTACATCTTAAGTGGTTAATGTTCATGCCACAATAGAGGAGCTGAAACCTGGTGTGTCTCTTTAAGGTAGGCCAGACACAGCAGACTCGCTGGCAAATACGGTTTGTTGTAGCACTAAACAGCACTCAGAGTGAAAGACGGCACATAAAAGGTGCTGCATTTACTTCTTTGTCTTTTGTCACTTGTGTGATCAAACATGTTAGGTTGGAGCTTCTTCTAATTCTTGTTAATGTGTCTAGAAACCTGGTTAAGATGCTATGATGTTGGTTTAGGTCATTCTACACTCATTACACTAGTAGATAGACATAAGCAAATAAGACTTAAAGTCCCAACTCCCCTTGATGGCCTTATCTGACATTTAATACGCCTGCAGGCGCAGGTTGGATTTCATTGTAAAATTAAACAAATACAAAGTGTCCACAGTGGTTGCACAGTAAATACTATATATATTGTGTTCTGGGACTGAACATCAAGTTCAGCACACAGGGCACTTCTTTATGTTGTGTTGTGTCTGATTTGCATTTAACAGAGCTATTGTGTGAAAAGGTGGAAGGGACCAGGAGTTCCTAACACCTACAGTATCAAACTTCAAATTATGCATTTCATGACATTCACAACAATTTAAGTTCATTAGTTTAAAGAGGTACCACATAGACTTGGTCTTGCTTTAGACATATTATTTAATATCAATGTTATAATAGAGGTGCCACAGTGGTACAGTGGCTAGCACTGTTTCACCACAGCTAAAATGAGCCAGGTTTCAATACACAGGTTGGGCAGGTATCGTGTGTAGTTTGCATGTTCATACATTTGTATCTGTGTTGTCTTTCTGAAACTTTGTGTTGCTGCCTGTCTTGGCCAGAACACACACACAACACACTTACTCACATTCTTAGTCTTAATGAACGTCTCCTGGTAAAAATAGAGCTTACATGTAAATAATAAAAAAAAAATTGTATTGTTTAAAAACAATAAATCCTATGAATCCCACAGTGCAACTCACTCATTAAACTTTTATAATAAATAAATAATAAACATCTATCCTTCCAGTTCATGATGTGGACTTTCTGTCAAATATTAAAATCTCAAGTTTAACTCTGACTCAACTCTTGACTGTGAATCAAGCAAGTGACAATGCTGACACCATCAAGGTTATTTTCTCATGTTTTTGCAGCCTCCCACCAGAGCCATGCAATTTATAACTTAACATAACAGTACATACTCAATATTTTCTACATAAATCTGTGAGCATCAACCCTCTCGCCATTTAATAGTCTTTTAAATATTGCATTAGCTTTGCTTTGCGGTAATATGTCTATCAACACATGCTGTACTTGTCTCCTCCTGTTGGTCAAACAGAGAGTGGCTGTTAATGTAAATTTTGGATTACATCACTGAGTGGAACTTCCACTCATGTCCACAGCAGCCTTCATGTTATGCAATGTGGTTTTATCAGGAAAACACGACTTGTTGACTACTGTTTGTGTGTAGAAGTAGTTTTAATGTTGCACAATATGTGTTTAGAGGAACAATTTGTACTCAAAAGTAAAACATATTGTTTGCTAATAGTCTCTAGTCTCTTAGAATCGTGTTTCTGATCAAGCTGTTGACTCAAACCACTGACAAAATACAAGTGACTATGTGAATCCTCTGTAATGAGACAGATATTTGTCCTACTCTGACCATCCTGAATCATGTAATCTAGCCTATTAATGTCAGTGATATCATTCACCAATTTAAATGTATCATATCAACAATGTCCTTTAGAAAAACAACCTGCATCAACAAAAGTGCAGGAACCACCTTTAGCTGATCTCAGCAGGTGTTGTCAGCAAGGCTGAACATATTTACTCACTGGCAGAAAACACCAGAATGATGAGGAAGAGTTTGATTGTCATGGACGCCCCCCTGACCTTGACATGGAGCACATTTAGAAATCAAGAACACGCTCCAAGATGGAAGGAACACACTGGAGTCACACACTGGAGTAAACCTGAAAGTAATTATTGTAAAAACGTCACATACAAAACTGTAGATAGATGACATTTAGATGAAAAAGGTGTGTATTAACATTGTCAAGGATGACTATAACAGTTTTGTGATGATTCAACTATTATATTTGAAGAGTATTTGTCATAATTGGTACCATATCTAACCAGCAACCCCTCTGTACTTGAAATAAAGTAACTGCTGTTTTCTTCAAGTGTAGGCTACATCTCTTTGCACTGTGCTAAGAGGCTGATTTGTCTCATGCAGATTAGTTGGTTGGTTTCCAAGGCAACCTGTCAATTATTTGTTCCAGCAGCTTTGTCTGAAGCCTGGTAGAGCTCTCACCCTTCCCCTCCACTGTGACCCAGCGTCCCGTCCTCAGTAACATCATGTCAATGATAAACCTCTCAGGAACACCCAACATGCAGCGCTAAAGAGGCACACACACAGACACGAGACAGGTCACACAAAAAGAACATTTAGAGAAACATCCCGCTGAACACTCCAAAATATTTAAAAAAAGAGAAAGCAAAGCTATTCAGGGTGCTCTAGATTTTATATGGCATGACAAATTGCTTGGTTGTTGAAAACACAACTGCATGCACTGGTGCGTCTTAAGCATAAGGGATAGTCATTTACGGCTTTGGCTTGTGATTTATGTGGTTTGTTTGTTGTTAAAGAAATAAAATAGCTCAATCAAAAAGGCAGCCAATGCCAAAATCATTGTTAGATTAATTTCAATTCTGTTTACTCTGCTGAGATGTCTGGTAAACCACCAGTTCTCACAGGCAGGAAAACACCACACTCATACCAAAAAAAAACAAAAAACAAAAACCACAAAATGACTTGTGCACAAAAGAAAACAGCACTTAAGTGTAGGACAACTGTCATTCAAACAACACCTACAGCTTTATGTTCATTGCTATATAGTGTTTATCAGTTGTTTAGATGACAAATAGGTGGTTTAATGAATACTCTACCATGTACTGTACAGTAAGTGGTACCTCTTAATGAGTTAATTATGATGGCTAGTTGCCACTGAGATGAAATTGATTATTATAATTAAATCTTCATGTGCTGCTAAGTCTGAAACATATTCATAACTACTGTGTGGCAAACACTCAAAACTACAATAATACTACATTGAGCTACTCCATAAAAGGCTGGTGAAACCATATGAGGTGGTTTATGTTCAGAAACCAGTGCTTCTGTATACAGTACTACTCCATGATTACTTTATTCAGGGTTATAACATAAATGTGCTGAGAGACAGTGCAAATGTTTTAGAAGATGGAGCTTCAAAGGTTGCAAGTTTCCAGGAATCAACCAATGACTTCCTTTACTGCTATAGTTTATAACTGTCAATACAATTCACTTCTATTGATAGTAACTCTGCTGTTTAGTTTTATGGATTTAAATAAACTCCTTTTAGTTTGAAAGAAAAAAACATTCAGAGTTTCAGGAACATTTTTAATATCTCTGAATGTCAAACTTCGGATTTGATGTTGAGTAGGATATTTCTGTATGCTCCATCAATCTGTCTGTTATTGTCACTCTATGAGATTTGTAGGTCTGGCTGCTAAGGCATAACTGTCTTCTGTGATTAACTTTGGGGAGGGGAGATGCCTTAATCCACCATAACTGTCTGAGATCATCTGTCTGGCATCACACTTGTTGGCCTAAATGTGTAATTGTAATAGTGGTTTATTACTGATTGTACCCCTTTATTGATTTAATATTTCAAATGACCACAAATGGTAAAGTTCTTTTTTTTCAAATCTGGGATTCTGCAGTGTGAACCATCAATCCTTCTCTAAACCGTTTTGTTACAATAACATTTGTTTATTGTTGAGACACAGGTATATAGGTAGCTCATTTAGGAGACAACAAGAGCGGTCAGAATGTTTGTGCAGAGTTTCACATTTTAATCAGGAAGTTAAAAGTAAAACAGAACTTGTTTCCCAAACTGTTGGGAAATTTATTTTGCATTTTGTTCCACCCTGGTTCAACTTTGGCCTTGTGTGTACTGAGCCCAGTTTTACAACGCAATAAACAACTGCAATAAACATTTAGATCACGTTTTTGTTTTTAAGATCCAAAAAGCGGTTTAATTATTTGATCTGTGTTAATATTTTATTGCAGCCTGGTGTGTGACAACAAAAATTAAAAAAATGTTTTAATGTATTTGGATAATTAACATTGGTGAGGAGAGGAATGGCATGTCTCACTGCTCTATTTGGTCATTTTAATAATTGGACTGAAAGGCCTGAGGGAGGTATGACAGCTGCAGCATTTTCATGGTCATACACAATAAATCCACTCTTCAGGTCTGGAGACTCAGGAGAGTTGTTTTTATTTTGGGGGTTGTGGTTGTGTGCCCCCCACTCCCGCTGCTGTACAGCCAGCAATTAACAACCATTTGCCTGATTGGCAGGTGCTGTAGCATTTCCCCTTAACATGAAACATATGGTGGGGTGCCTACATTGTTTATTTTAAAACTATATAATAAGTTCCCACATCTTGTTTTGTCTCACATAGTAAATTACACTCTCAGTATTGTATAGCTCACCATAGTGAGTCCCTGTGGGAACTCTAGTGTTGGTGTTTTAATGCTAAACACACATATCTGCACATTCTGTGCGTCTCTAAGACCTCATTTTATTTCTGTCCTGTAGTTACATCTCCACTTTGAGATGCAGAAGTCAGCTCCACATGATATGTGTGCAGGATACAGGCTGTGCGAGACACCTAAACTCAATGAGTGATTGCATAAGTCTGCAAAGCTAAATGGCTTAGGTCAGTGTGTGTTAAAGACAGATTATCACTGATTGCTTTTCATGTAACTTCCTGATGATTCAGTATATGTTTGCTTTCCTGCAACAGTATAAACACTTCTAAAGACAAGCTTGTCTATAGCTCTGTCATTTATTTTCGGGTTGATCCCCTATGTTGCTGTGCTGTAATGAATGCCATATTAACAGCTGCCCACGTGTCTAAACCAACATGTTGTATTTCGAGGCTGGTGCGCATATTAGTGTGAGTGCATTTATAGTCGCTGGTAAATGACAGATTACTCACATTTGTGTGAGCCTGTGTAATCCGATTCCGCTCCAGTTCATTCTGTGCAAATGTCGTGTCGTCATACCGTAGCCTACAGTAGGAGCGCTTCAGCTTCACGCAGGCGTGACCAAACACACGCAGAATCATCCAACCCCAATGCACTTTGCACAACTATAAATATTAGTAGCAGCTGTTTGATGACAGTGTAGCAAAGCCTAAAGCCACATTATGTCCGAATATTCACATTACATAACATATTTATTTAGATTAGACTTTAGACTGTTTATATTCAGCTGTGCAGGGGTTATTATCATCTTAATAAGTAATAAGCTTTTTGAATGTATTATATTGCGTCTCGTAACAGAGCAGTAACAAGCTCGTATATTATTATTATTATTATTAAATCAAAATGTATTACATTTAAATTTTCATATTTATGTGGCAATGCTTTTCTTCGACTTATGCCCTTTCAACTGCCTACTCTGTTTTATCTACATATAAATTAATTTTCCTCTCGTCTTTTCTCCTCCCTTTTTCTTTTTCAGGCAGCAAATAATCGTTCACCAATCTTACACCATTGTTTACGAGGCTACGCACGGATAACGATGACATGTGTTATTTGCCTGATAATAGCCACTGTAGTCCTGGAGTATTTGTTTTGAATCCACACGGCGGTGCTTCTCCTCCTCGTTCACTCAATCGACTCGATCGTCACTCGATTCCCTCACTGTACACCAAACTCGCTGTGCTCTGACCACTGCAACTTTTGCAGAGACTCCTCACTCCACAGACATGTCGCACAATAGCTGAAGCAAACCTGTCATCGTGGCTCATCAGCGGAGCCTCCAGAAACACATCGCAGCTTGGATTTGAATTGCACAGCCTCTCTTCTGCCGCTTTCCCCGCATCGGACACTGCGTTTGAAAACGCCTGGATATGAATTATGAGCATTTTCCTCACTAATGAACTGGGCCAGTAATGCAGGAGACCGCGGCGACTCTCTCATCAGTGTTTCAAGATGGCAGATTTTTATTGAGTTTTGAACAGAAATCTCGCTTTATTTTTTGCCATGAATAACAGAAATCCTTGCACCGATGGCCCCTGTATACGAAGGTAAGATGGGTTTTGGAAATGTGCTGTTTTCCTCCTCAGTCACTGAGCCCATACTGTGTCAGTTGTGGTACAATTGAATTGCGGCTGATACGGAGGAATCAGATGCGTTGCACCCTCTGGTTTTTCTGTCAGAATCATACAACGTATATTTACATGACGTTTTCCCAAACTACCACGAACAGGCTGCCATCCTTCCCGCAGCTTTGTGCATTAGTGCCTCTGGTCACAGTTACGGAATAATAGTAAATGCTCAGTCAGATTGTGGTGCCAGTCTGAGCTGTGTCTGATAGGGATGCTGCACACCCTCCTGAATAAGGTCAAACACAGCCCTATATTTAACACGCATTCATCTTAATGTGTACAAACACCTGGAAATGTTGCGTTTTGTCCTCACGTTTGTTCCTGGTAGAAATTATAGCTGCGCTTGAAGAAGGAGAGCGAATGAAAGAAGGTCGGAGACCGATCGGGCAGAGTATCGCCTCTATTCACTCTCGTTCTTCTGTCTCCAGTTATTTTTACATCCATGATTAAACTGACTGGTTTTAGATTTCTCACTGCTTCGGTGCATTGATGCTTATGTTTTAATTTTTCTCCCGGAAACGAAAGACACGCTTAAATACAACAGATTCGCTATCGCTGCAGCATTGTGCCTGTGACTAATCCAATTGAGAGAATGCTGCCCTGCATGCTTCTGTACATTATTCGCTGTCATATAGTTTGCTTTATTTATTTAAAGAGCGTAATGCGCACACAAACAACGTGTTTAGTTTGCAGCGTCGTTGCAAGGTGAGTTATACGTGTAAAACAGCTCAAGCGGCCCATTATAATCCGTTCATGATCGAAGACAGATGGTCCAACTACAACTACATAAATAATGGCAATAGCTTAAATAGTATGTTACAGCATGCACATCAGTGCGGTGCATGTGCATGCAGTTTTATGTTATGTTTAGATGTCATTCAGATGTGGCAATGCATCTTTTTGAAGTAGTGAAGAAATAGTCTTTTGACATAAAATAGGGCTGAAGTCTGTTAAACAGTTTATAAAGGAAAGGGTTTAAGGTAATTGTAGCTTATGCAAACTGTGTAGTAACACAAAGCAAATAATGAGCCTTGATGTTTCCAGTATTTATTTTTGAGCAGCCTCATGTTTAATATTTTCTTTCTGCTCTGTAGTCCCTCTGCTGGCATTAAAGGGAACCCCTTCTTTTCTATTCACAGTGACCATTAAGAAAAAGCACTATCCACTTGCTATACTTTTACACATTTTAATGTGTCACATAGAAATTTCACAAGCATAAGTAGGTCCTAATGGAGCTTTTTAGTGTGTATGACGCATGCTATAGGAGGTATGGTATCTTGATGTGCAATAACATGGCAACAAACTCTTCATTAAGTGCTACTATGTGCCTCCAGCAATATTGTGGTGATTTTTCATTAGGCGTGTTGAAGCTTAGAGGCATAGCTTAAGACGCTGGTGTTACAACATGAAAAGGAAAGTTTAAATGGGGCGCCTATGCAAAAGGTAATTAGTGTAAATTACATTCCCTGGCTTTTCCCTTCACCACAGAGAGGAGGAGAAGGGAAGAGAAAGAGGCGGCAGGGGGAATTAATTACCTTGCCTGTCCTCCTCAGTGCTGGAGAGGGCTGTTATGTAGAGCAGTCATGGAAATGACCAAAGTCTCCGGTGGAAAATAGGTTTGGGGGGCCTTCACACAGAATGAGATCAGCTATTATAGTGATTACTCACCCTTGGCTACAGAGAAACTAATAACTTAAATCTATACAATTAGCTATTTCCTTTAATAGTTTAAAGTTGTGCTTGTGGAGGAAAAACTGCGCTTTACAGCAGACTTTTTTCTTTACTGAAGAACTTGAATTCACATTTACAATAATTTATAATGAATTATTTGTTTAGGTTAAGCTTGTGGTCATTCTGCTTGTATCAACTTGTGTAGTTTTCCTGTTGGTTCTGCATTTTTTCTTCCTTTTTTATGTTTGCCTTTGGTCCTTCTTGGCCCAGACAGAAGGCCATCAGGCAGTCTTGCTGGCAGGCAGGGCAGCGGACTGATCACCCTGGGAGCTTGGTCTCATAACCCAAACTGACACTGTGATGGATGTCTGATGAATGGAACAAGTCCAGCACCCCCAGCTGTGGAAAAGCTAATATTCAGACATTGCAAAACCCTGCCTGCCTGCCCACCTGCCCTCTTGCCTGGTGCGATATTCGTGTTGAGGAGTGGTCATGCATGCATGTGCATATGTCTCTATCAGTGTATGGGTCCGTACAAATGAGCCATCGACCATTTGTAGGGAAGGCCTATGAGAGGATTAGACAGCTGCAGAACTGGGCAGCGGGCAGGAAATCTTCTTCATTTGCAGATGTGACTCTCACAGGTCAGTCATTACTATTCAAAAGAAGCTTCATTCATGAAAATCATTCATTCCTGAGTATGACTCAGAGTGTGACTGATTATGATGCCGATAGAGACAGGTGCTGCAGCACCAAAACCAGATTAATGTTTTATCCATCCACATGGCCATGATGTGTCAGCATGACTTAGAATTACCTTGTGGTTTCTGAGCATGGTGAACAGGACGGAGAGAGCCAGACTTTTTCAGAAACTCTTCCCAACTGTTTCTGTCTCCCCCCTCTTCCCCTCATGCTTGTTTGGAGCTTGATTGATATCTTCCTCACAGGCCATGACCCAGGCTTTGAGTCCAAGGTTGCAGCTTTTTAAACTTTGATTAGAATTGCAGGAAGAACCCAGGGGGCCTTTAGGGGGCCATAGCAGGGCCACACCTCATGGTGGCGTCAGGGGAACTGAGGAGGGTCTTTTTTCCTGACTGTTATGACAAGCAGGGTGGTGTGTTTAGCTCTTCACTGTCCAGAGTAGAAAAGATAAAGGTCTGGGGAAGGAGGATAGCTAAACAGTTGGTAAGAGATTGGGAGCTGTTAAATAGCTTAAAGGCAAGAACAGTCATCACGCCAAAAATCCTTGCAGGTGCCATTGTGAATGTTTATTTCATGTTTTTCAGTTTCACTCAGTGCCGGTTTTGATCTGTTTGTTGACCTGATGCATCACCTTATGATTTTTTGGGAAGGCTGTTTGCTCAGAAAGGGTTATGAAAATGGATAAACTGTTTTACAAGTATTGCAGTTCTGCAGTATTGCAGTATTCTCCTCAGTCAGTAAGCCTCCTGATTTAGTGCTTCTACCATATGTTTCAGATCCCTGTTTGAAACAAAAGCAGGGCTATGACATCCTTGAGACCACATCAGTTGCTGACATTAGTTAGTTTTTATCGAAGAGGAAGAGTGAGGTTTGATGGGATGGAGCCTTAAACCTTTTGACTGCTTACACAAGACATTTCCGTGTTAGTTTTCATGCATGTGTGAAGGGCCTTTTTACCCCCATGCCCTGTTGATTCTCACTGTGTATGCTGTCAGCTTGTCTGCAACAGCTGAATCTAGCTCTGACTAGGAGCGTAACAACTTCCAGGCCTTGTTAGTAGACTAGTGTATGAGACATCTTAGTCACTCTAGTTGAAGTTTAGTTTGGCATTTAGTATAGTATCAAAAAACAAACAACCGTCCTGTTTGTCTCCCACAAGACATCCCATATGACACAGACTGCTTCAGAAATCGGTCTCTCACCACCTACTGTAGACTCTCAGATATCAGCCAATGTGTTTACATGCACTTAAGTAACCAGGTTACAATCAGCTTTTTTGAGTAAGCTGTCGTGTAAACAGGAAATCTGGTTTCTGTAATCAAAGTTAAGGATTGGAGAACCATATCGATTTCTCAAAGAGTACTCTGCCATGTATAAGCGTAACCAGGTTTCCAATTTTCTTTTTAAAAGTGCACATGTACAGGACAAAGGCTGCAGACACACTCAGCACTCTAAAACCTTTAGCAGAGACAAGTGGCCATATGAAAGAGGAGATTATTACACAGAGCGATGCCGCCATCTTTTTAATAAAAAACATGAATTACCCCGTACGCTTCTAATTAAGTAATTTTTCTCTTTCACAGGACTTACAGTCAGTTTCCCAAACACATATGTAAAAAATTAGAGCGCAGTCTCTACTCTGTGTAATTACAGTACGTGTCAGTAAAATGTCTCTAAAATCTGTGAATAATGCTTCCAAAATTCATCCAAAGTAGAGGAGAAATCACATCACTCATATGCTGCATGTAGACATAAATTTCCAGTAACCTGGTTACTTAAGTGCATGTAAATGCACTGGATAACAGAGTTATGACCGCCTAGCATTCACCAGAGCACGTAGCCACAAATACCCCTCAATCCATTTTTCACTTTGTTCCCCTCCCATTATCCTATCCTTATCTATACGGCACTATTGGAGAAAGGCATGATTTAGCAGAAGTTTTGTCCTCATTGTTATAGCTTTAAAAATCCATTAGTGTGTGTGAAACTGTATTTATGTAGTATAACAATGTTGCCCAGATAATGGTGGCACACCACAGTGCCTTTAATTGTTGGAATGAATGAAAAAAAGTATAATTTGTTATCTAGATAGATATGTAGCATTTTGGGATGGCACAGTAATGTTCATTTCCATATATCTGAGAATCAGCATGAGAGAAGGAAACAGATGAATGTCCCTCTTGGATTTAAATAACCTACTAAAAGTAATGTAGTAACCGCTGTACAGCTCTGAAGGATGAGAGTAGCATCTGTTAAAAAGTACGGTGTTGAGAGTGTCTGCACCTCTGACACATCTCTTGCTTTGATCTGCTATGAGAAGTGCAGATCAAACAATGGTTCACTGTGAATAAGGCCTTTTGTTAACTTGTGCCTGTTAAGCAGTAATTACACAGGGGTTCCTAGAGCATAAAGGGCATTTTATATGCTGAGGGTGAAAAGTCATTTCTTTATATGCAGATATTATTGCACAGTGCAGCATGACCACGATCTGTATTTTGCTCACATGCCATATATTGCATGCTCACTTTGCAATCTCTCATCATCTCCCAGTGATCCACACCCGATGGTCCCTGCCCAACCCCCCACATCTATCTCTTATCTGTCCTTCCATCCCGCTTTGTTTGTTGATAAGCCGAGAGGCCACTGGCCAGCACACATGGTGCCCATGTGACACTTAAGCAACAGCCTGATGCCAGATTGGAAGCCCCCATGTATTTATGTGTGTGTGTGTGTGTGTGTGTGTGTGTATCTGTGTGTAATTGGAGGCTGATATGAGAAGAGGTCTGGCTACTGTAGCGTTTTTGTCTAATCATGACCCCCACTCAAAAGCCCTCAGACTGTCCCATTGCTTCCCGCCACACTCAGTCCCCCCCGGCCTGTCTTATTGCCCCATCCTATTACTAACCCCCGAAAACAAACCACCAGCTTGTTTTTGGTTCACATTGTTCCAGCTCTTAATCCTATTGTTTGCGATAATGTCCCCACCATACCATTCTATTTGACGTTGCACTCTCTGGACGAGAGAGCTGGCGGTGCTGGCTGTTTTTATCGCTGGCTGACTTGGCCTTTCATCACGATGTGTCACACTTCACTTGCACACATAAAGTTCATAAAAAAAAGTTGCACAAAACCTTGAATGTGATGCAAAGACAGCAGATGATGTAAGGTGCTACCGCAGCATGGTGAGGGCAACTACTGCACGCTCAGCCACTTCATTTTGACAAAAGATCCTAACCATCTCTTCATATTACATGAAGCGTGGAGTGAAAAATGGTTTGCAGTTTTTAATCAAGCCTTTCATAACCTCCACATTTTTCCTCCTCTTCTGGGAAAGAGAGAAGGTTGAGGGGGAAGGATAGGGAAGCAGGGGGTGAGTGTTTACAGACAGATATTAAAATGAGCAGAGAACTGAATTACACAGTAAGATTAGGGCATTGAGGATGAGAATTGTGGCGTATATACTCTTGTATTCAGTAACAGACACAGCTATGGGCTCCACCATGTGCGGCCATCCAGTGTGGACTAAGTGCCACTGCCAGTCACTTCTGCCTCCAGCCCCTCTTGGTCATGGAAGAGAAGTGGAGCAATGGGCGGCTGTTGGCGGCCCCTTCACAGATGGCTGCAGGTACAGCGCTACGCTTGGCTGATAACCAAAGGACTTCAAAGCTTAGATGAACGCTCAAGCCCATTTCTGTCCAGAGCCAGGAGGCATAGAACAGAGAAAGGAGGCAGCAATAGAAAAGGACCGGGGTAGTCAAAAGAGTCAACAGGCATGGAAATGAGCAGCTTTAGCCCTTTGCTTTGCCTCTGCACACTTTCTGTGGCATATTTGCTCTCATATGCTTTCTCACTGCACTCATCCTCCACTTTTGCTCTTCATATTAAAACATTTCTCTTTTTTCTCCCCTCATCTTGCATATTTGTCATTATTCTATTACAGCAATTCAGTTGTGTTGCCACATCCTCTCACTAGCAAGGAATGGAAATATATTGTGTCGGTCACTGTTAAAGATATTCACCCATTCCTCTCAAGTGATTTCTGTTTTTTCTTAATTTGTTCAGATCAGGGATTCTCTGAGGAGTCATGCATTCCATGTGAAAAATCAGACAGTAAACCAAGAAGTTACACATCAAAAGGAGCAGGAGGTGGAAATGATGAAATGTACTGATAGAAATCTCTCAGTGGTTTTAAGAGTTTTAGAGTCATGTGATGTAGTAGAATGATGTATGTGCTTGTTTAATATTCATATATGTAGAGAAAACGATTTCTTCATTATTGCTGACGGCTGAAAACCAGGCTTTTATGAGCTTTTAAGGAATAACATAAAAGGGAGAGATGTTAAAAAGTCATTGATTCAATTAGACAACCCAGTGGCTCCTCTAATACTGTTCCAGTACTGACATGAGAAAATTCGTAATGTCCCAGATGTAAGAAATATTTCCTCACAGCTGAAATACTGCTGCACGAACATCTCTGAGGACATTTAGTAGCATTCAGTTGCAGCATAAGTGAATAATTATGGTTGCTTAATGGCACTGTGAGCGTGTTATATTTAGTATACCCAGAACGGTTTGAGGAAGTGTATACTACCATTGTTATTTTCATTATTTTATTCAAAATTGTCTATCAAAGTGCTTTTTCACTTCTAATATGGTAGACTTATAATAGAAGATATAATCAATTTTTATTTTAGCTTTGAGGAAGTTTTTGTGCTCAACACCATCTGACATTTATTGCTTGAAATATTTCGCATGCACTCATTTAGTATGCTTAACATTCTAAAATGTAAATGTATGCATTCACAGTAAACCTAAAGAATTCGGGGAGAGTAATAGCAGTACCTGTTTATGTTTCTGGGTCCAAGTGTGCTGCAGCATAAAAAAACAGGCTGTGCACATTTCAGATCCACTCCTCACTTCAAAGCCTCAGGCACATCACGGCCAGCCTGCAGCTCTCTCTGGCAGCTTTTTGAACTGACCCCTCCATTCAGCCTGAGAGGCAGAGAAGGCGAGGGAAAATGGCAATGAGATAGGGAATGACAGAGATTGAAAAAGTATGGCAAGAATAGGAGGGAGGGAGGGAGGCCAGAGTAGAGAGATGAATACCTCCTTCTGGGGGCCCGTGGGCCTCAGGGGGGAGGTCAGGGGGTGCTTAGGGTAGCTGGGCATAGTTTTGGAAGGGGGGGGTCTAAGAGGGATTTCTGATGTAATGGTGGCAGTGTTGTTGGGGTCATTGATCTCACCCTTCGTCTCCTTTAACCTATCTCCCTCTTGCATCTGGGATCAGTGCTGTCCAGCAAGGCGCCCGTCTCCTTGGCTCCCCTGACAGGGCCCAGCAGCTGCTAACACGAAAACACTCTCTCTCCCCCTCATAGAGAATCTTGCCCAGAAAAAGGCCAAAAGTTGACCTTTAGCAGTGAGGACCAGTTCTGTTTCTTTTAGTTCTCTTTCCCTCAGAGAAGTTCAGACCAGACTATTTTTTACCTCATTAAGCCTGAGAGGAGACATCTGCATTCATAAGCAAAAGATTTAAAGACATTTGGACATAAACACGACAACCTTAAGTGGCATCCATTTCTGATTCCAACAATGTATTAGCCTGGACAAAAAATACCTCAGCTAGGCTAACAGACTAAAAGCATTTCTCTTTATTTACAGCAAAGCATCTTACTGTATGATGAATCATTATTTATTGACTTCCCACAGCTCATCTTTTCCATCTGTTAAAAGTGCTCTCAGCTACCACTGAACTGGGAATTTAGAAACATCACAGACAGAGAACCAAACTGGCATAATTTAATTTTAATTAAATGGATTTTGTTTTTAGTAATTTACTAAACAAAGATTGTCATAATTTCTATAATTGTAAAACCAACAACTGCCATGCTTTATTTTGATGTTGTTTACCTTTAATTGAGCCAATCTAAATGTGTACTTCCCATACTGGACTGCTCAGTATGTGGGTGTTAAGCTGGTGGTCAGAATATCCATTTCCTTCCTGGTTTTGGCTGCTATTTGTAACTGTGAGGACAGTGTAAATATAATCGGCAAAAGTCATGATTTTCACACTGAATCAGACACAGAGGGCTGAGTTGGCTTGCCATAGTTATTACCTCACTCTGTGGCCAGACGGACCCAACAGCCATGTTTACGACAAACACCATTTGTATTAAGGACACATATGTCTTGGTAAATGGCTACGTGAGCATGTGTGTGTGTGTGTGAGTGTGTTATAATCAAAAGTATTTGAAGATATATGGTAGTGAGCCTCCTCGCTTGTTGAAGAAAAGACAAAATGATTAAAGGAGGGATGGTTAACAGAAGAAGAAGATGAAGAGACATTAAGAGATTAAAACAATTTATTAAGCATGCATATGGATGAGTCACCTGCAATATGAAAGCAGGAATGCAAGTTGAGGCATTTTGGAAGAAGAAAACCGCGTCTGTAGTTTAAATTAGTCTCATCTGTGGCCTTAATAGGCCCTGAGCAGTACCTTCACACACCCAACTGAAATATCACACAGCCTTGTTGCCTGTGGGGGCATGTGCTTCATCCCCAGCTTGTATGGTGGAGAGCAGCAGACAGAAGAGAAGAAGGCCAGGTTAGGAAGAGCTATGTCTGTCATCTATGAGCCAGTAAAAACTGGGCGTCATACACTAACGTTGGTGCTTATCATTACCAACCACACTGGCTGGCCTGTAAAGTTACAACTTGCCAGTCAAAAACACTCTGTACCTTGTGATTTCAAACTGACAACTTAAAAGCAACTGAGAGGTGAATGTGTCATGTAGACACTCGCAGTTGTTTTTACACGTTGTAAACAAAACAAATGAGAAACATGTTTAAATTATTTCCTTCTTCAACTGATCTTTCTTAAAGATAGATATCAGTACTACTACTAGTTTGCCAATTTAATACAACTGTGCTATAGAAATGTCAAAATGTGAGTTGTATGATTGGTCCATAGTTACCTGTTCAGGTTGGACTGGTTCCTCTGTTGTTGGGGTTCATTGCTGGGTTTCAAAAGGGTGGGGCATCAAGATAAGTGTGACTGTAGTATAGGTGTGTGAGTGTTTCTGTGTATATTTTGGGGTGGTGGTTTCATGCATTTGGATACTTCATAATTAAAATGTTAGAGCTTTGATAAGTAGTTGAGAAGGTACTACAATGCACCAATAGTTACACATACAGTATGTAAGAATGTACACACAGTTACAGAAAGACATAGATGCATGTCTGTGCGTATGCACCTGGTACATACACACATTCTTGACACATGCAGAAGGTTGTGTGTGGTTCATCCTCAGTGGAGGTAAGCGTGACGCACGGGACAGGCATTATTCCATCTGTCTCTGTTGGATATTAATGCAGCAGCAGACTTTGACCCGAGTTAAGAACACACCCAAAACCAATGTTTAGAGTTCGTTGTCCATGGTACAGGGCAGGGAGGGGCAATGATGCCATCTCCTGTACAAGACAGTGCACCCTCCAACTGCCCTCTTTTCCATGTGACTACTTCAGTCTTTGATTTGCCAGTTACAGTCTCCTGCTGTTGGACTGTCTCATTTTTTCTTAGCACATGTTTAGTAACTACATAGAGTGCTCCTATTCTAAAGATAGAGAATAAAGATGAACACAATTGAAGCAATAAGCTTATTAGTGGGGTAAGTACAGTAATGAACCTGTTTAGAATACAATAGGCCAAATGCATATATAAATAATAAAGCATCACGCAAAATGGAAAGTGGGATGGATTATTACTTATTTATTTAAAGTTACATGTTGAAATTCCGTTGTTAGTTGTTTTCTTCTGACAGTTCATCATTTTTGCCTAAAAAGATAATTATATTTGTTTGCCCAGGTAGAGGTCAGACATTTTGGAAATCTAATGAATGTCTCCAATTCTGAAATGTTTCTGCTCTGGGCCATTAGTCAAATAAACATACAAGAATGTGTGAACATCTGCATCATTGTATTTATTTTAATGTTTGCATATCACTGGCTTTTGTCCTTTGCGTATCTTTTCAAAACCTCAGGTTGCGGTCCGTTGCAAGACCAGCAAACAAGCTCACCATTCACACTAACAATGCAACCTCATAGTTTGGTCTGTAGATTATAACACAAAATCAGCACACAGCCAAATCCATTCTGGTCTGACCTCAAATCAATTTCCCTCTGTATGTTTTCTCCAACATTGCACTTGTGTGTTTGTGATCCCTCATTGTGTTTTTTACACTTTCCTTACTTTATCATAAGTTGATCTCATCATAGTACTGTACATTATGTCCAGCTGTCATTGTTGATCCTAATGACATAAGAGGAAGTGTCGTGCGGTGGGGTGTTTTTTACTGTGTGTAAACGATAAGCATTCTTTAGAACGACTGCTTATCAGGTGTGTGTCCCTGTGTGGCCCTGCGCTGTGTGGATGTGTAGTCAAAGTAGCGTATCGTAATGCATACAGTGGCTGTCAGTGGTAATACAGTCAAGCCATGAGTTAACAGGTGTCATTAGTTTACGGTTGGGCACGTTTTCATGCTGCCACACACATTTCTTCTTTTCTGTTCCACGTTAGTGTTTTTACTTCTCCTGTAACAAGACCATTTATTGCCTCTTTCTTTCTTTCTTTCTTTCTTTCTTTCTTTCTTTCTTTCTTTCTTTCTTTCTTTCTTTCTTTCTTTTCTGTCAGTGGAGAGGTAGTTGGGTGCGCATGTTTTCTACACTCGCTACACTCGTGATTTGATTAATAAGAAATCCAGCTCAAGCACTCTGCCACCCATTCCTCCTCCTCTACCTCCTCTCCTCCACCCTGTGCTTTGGTTCAGCGCATGGTTAGGCTGACCTGGCAATATAAACAAGGCAAATGTTTTTCTCACACCAACCGTTTTATGACCACACTTACAACATGAATAGCAGCCTCCTTATCTACTGACAGTTGCTGCGCTGGGCTTAGCGTTACTTTAGATTAGAAGTGCGAGCGCTGAAACTGTGACTACATAAGTTATGATGGGTTAGGTACATTCCATAAAGTAATAATCTAATAAGGGTTGTTTTACATCAGCAGCTGTATAAACCTCTTTGTACAGTATCAGTGCTTCTGTGTGCACCCACACGTGGACATGTGTGTGATAGCTTGGGTGTGGGTGCTCTTGCTTACCTATCTATACATGTGCATTTGCTGACTGAACACTTTATCTCACACTGAACGCAACGTGTTGTATCTCTGACTGTTTGCTTCCAGAAAGGGGAGAGTTGAGGGAGTGTCACATTTACAGCAGGCATGTTGCTGATTTATAAATTGAGATGTCCTGTGTATGTCTGTCTACCAGTATTATTTTTTAGCCTGTCCATATGTTTGCTAGATATAAGACTGATATAAATGATGCAAAGATAAATGCGAGGGTATTCCAGCTAGTCAATTACTGTGGTCAGATTAAGCATAAAGGCTGATGGAGCAGCAGGCTGCATGACAGTATCTCCCTGAGAGCTTGTCTGATGCATTATTCTATAAATAAGCAGAGATGAAAGGGCTAAAAAAGCAGTCAACATAGTCAATAGTGGTCACAGGTGAGAGAGAGACTATGTAGTGTCAAGCTGAAGAGGCCCCACTCAGGGTAGAAAGAAGGCAGGAGGCAACATCACGAGGCTAGGATGCTCTTTCTGTTCTTCTTCAGTGCACTTGTGTTTAACACTGTAGTCTTTGTCGCCTCCCACAGTGGTTCCACTGGTAAAGATGCCTGCCATTACTCTGCAAAGTGATTGCATATACAGACTGGCATCATATGAAATTTGTCTTTTACTGTCAGGTGTTAGGGTGTTCAGAAAAAGGGTTGTGGGGGCATTAAACAGCTCCCCCAACACGGGTGAGATAATGCTTTGTCTAGACAGCCAGAAGTCATTTCATTACTAACCAATTTGGTCCCTTCACCCCCCAGGCCCTCCAGTCCTGCAGACACTGGGATGTCCAGCAAAGATACGAGGTCATCATAGTGTCTCTGTAGGTGGCCATTAGTCTTCAGGAAGTTGTCCATATATATCCAAGCCAGGAGACATCAACCTGACAGACCTGAGTGCTATCTCTGCATAGTGTCTTAATGGCCAGGGTCTCAGTACTGTGTATCCACTTAGAGTATTTGGCTCACCATGGCGCAGTTGCTCTGTGGGTTTAGCTGGATTTTACATGTTATTACCATCATATAAAGATCTGTTTATCTCAATGTTTAATTGTTTTGAATTGAATATAATTTGCAATAAATGACTGTATGTATTATAGGACTACTCTGCAGTTTTGGTGACGTATAAATGCATCCTCATCAATACTCTCTGTCAAGTTGTCAGGGGAGTATAAATGAAGGGTTTAATAAAAGAGAGCAAACAGAAACAGGTCACAGGCTAGAATGTGAGGACCACTCATGGCCCTGCTCCCTGTGCTCTATTCTCCTTCCCTCCCTTTCAGTCTGTCTCTCACCCTGACATGGCATGCAGAATGGCCCTGATCCTCCCAAAAAGAAGATTAACAAACCCCTGACAGAGACGTAATCTCTCTGAAAACATTGACTATTACCATTTCAACATGCTGCCTCTAAACAGTGGAAAATGCCTCTCTGGTATGCTTAATTGCAGTGTTTGGGACACACAGTGTTCCTTTAGGTATGCTAAATGGAAAGCCTTGGCTACCGAAGGCATTCCAACATTGTAAATGTACAACAATGGACCTTTACAGTTTTCCACTTTGCATAGAATTTAGAATTTCAAATAAACTTGAAAGGACATTTTCAAGGGGAAGGTCTTTTGCCCAGTGTTGTTTCTGACAACATTATAGCAGGCTTGGTTGTTCAGATTCTAGGGCATAAATATGTTTGAACTACAGTTTGGGTGAAGAGTGATTTATGAGGACTGGAGCAGCCTTTCCCAGTGAAGTATAATTGGCCACATTGTTGCCTGTGTATGTTGTCATGAGATAACATTCCAACCATTTGACCTCTTACTTTTGGTTCATTTAATTACTTATCTGTGCTCCACACTGGGCTCTAAACTGCTGTGCTGTTTGTACACCTTTTAGTCTTGAGGCAAAACCAACTGTGGACAACGCCTTAATGCGTTAAAGCTAAATTTTATATGTTCGTTATGTGTTTCTAAAGATTTTTGTGATTTGTATGCCAGAGCCCTGTGTGGCCTTCAGTTCATTGCACTGTGTAGGCAGTTTTAAGTGAACCCTTTGACCACAGTGTTATAACTGACAGAGAGTCAATGAGTGACTCAGATTGGGATTTAGGAGGAATCCATGTGCTTCTAATGCAAAGAGCAGCTAGCCTCAATCTGGCCTTGTAAAACCCCAAGCTATTCATAATCATGCTGGCACATATGTAATGCTGGAATTTTCCATAAGAGGAACAGGCCTGCTCTGTGTCCGTCCATCCATCTTTGTGTCCATCCGTCAGTGTCTGTGATTATCCTTTCTGGCTCTCAGTCAGACACTGTTGACGCTTCTCTGTGACGCAACTCATCATTCAAATTATTTTTAGTGTAAAGTCCAGGCGCAGGAATTAGTAATCCAAGGAGTGACATCTGGCCTTCAGGGCTTATGTGATTAGCAGAGAGCCTTGCCCCTAATAGCTTAGCGGACGTTCTTCATTACCTCTGTGGACCAGCCATACCTGGAATGGACATGACTAACTAGGTGTACACACCAAAAAAGGCTCTTAATGATCTTTCCGAGCACATACTGCATGCGCTATGTTTGAAGTTTAAATAATACTATAGAGATACCAATAGATACCAACAGGTATGTAAATGCTAAGCTATATGAGCTTCTATACAACACCCTCAAGCTTGCATCAAGCCCTCCAACATGCACATTAAGGCTAAAACCTGATGACCTCACTCATAACTAGTAAGTCCCAGTAAGTGAGAGGCACCAAAAAGTTCTAAATAGTAGCAGGAATAGAGGTCAGGTGTGTTAAAAACAAATGAAGCAAACTATAGTGGAGGACTGCCAGATTCCTACTGAATTAATCATCATCACCACTCAAATGGCTAATAATGACAAAGTGACCAGGCATGTTCCCTCCCCTTTGCCTTCTGTCTGCAGAATGGAGCCCACAATTATAGAAGTTCTCCCATCTTGGAACGAAATGCTTCTCTAATTCTCTTTGAGCAGAACAAAACTTCCCCAACTTTCAAGATGTCTATTAAACACATAAAAGCAGCAATTTTCCAGCAGCAAACAAAGTTTAAGGGCTGTTTGCATGCATGGGTTTTGTCAGTGTTTGCGTACTCACTGCGACCCTAAAATTCTTTGGATCATACATCAGTTGATCAACAGCTAGACCTAATTGTGTGTGTGGGTGTCGGCGCGGTGGCCAGGTGGAAGCTCTTATTTTGTTAGTAGTAAACGCACTTCGGGTTTACTGAAAACTGCTTAAACATAGCATTACTATAAGCCTTGTGCTGTAATAGCCATTTCAATGTTACAAACAAGGCTGTTTGTAACAGAGAGAGATAAAGGAAGGGACTATTTTGGGCAGTTGTTTGCTTGGAGAAGCTTTTGCTTATTCTGAGGCAGCTTGTTCCCAGGAGTTCAGAGCACAGCCTTGCTGCAGTTTTGCTTTTGTTTTGTTGTCTTCAGGATCTGTGGTTGAGAGGGAGTTCAGTGCCCCTCTTCTGTCTTTGTACGTACTTGAACAAAATTTCTTTCACCACCTTCCCTGAAGTGAATAATTGTGTAGCAATAAATGCAAGGACTAGGGTGTGTAGTGGGGAAGGAAATTGCAATCATTCCTGGAGACTTATTTTGTGGGCCTGTTTTTGTGTACAATTTTGTGTTGGTCCTCTGTCTCTGTGGAGTGCCCCATGAAAGGGTATTCTTTTAAAATTCACTCAGCCTGTTTACTTTGCTGCAGATGGGAACAGTGGAGAAATAGGATTTCCTTTGTATGAACCAGTGGTTTGCATAAATACTTCTCAATTTAAATCTGTTTATATTTTTTGCAAAACATTCTGGCTTTTATTTATTTTATATACCAGTCTTTTATTAAATTTTATTAAAACATTCCTTCTAAATTTAATGGAGTGATGTTTATTACATCAATACTAGATACTTAGAAGAAAATGTAGTGCCAAAGCAAAAAAAAACGTAAAGGTTATTTAATGCCTGTTACTTTACTATGTTGTTAAAGACCACAAGGTTAACATGCTGATGCATCGGCATAAATGCTTGGTGTTTTAATGACCTGCTCTGACCCGTGCTTTCTTTATTTAAAACTTCTGGCTACCACTCGTGTTTCAGTTTCATAAATTCCTAACCTCTCACTTTCACTCCCCTCCTGTCCTCCCTGTCCCCCTCTTCTCACAGGTATGGCCTCGCAAGTGCAAGTGTTCTCCCCTCACACTCTCCAGTCAAGTGCCTTCTTTAGCGTGAAGAAACTGAAGGTGGAGCAGAGTTGTAACTGGGATATGACAGGGTACGGCACACACAGCAAAGCTTACAGCCACAACAGTAGTAAGAACGTGTCGGCTGCCAGCGGCCCCCTAGGAATCAACAGCTCCCTGCAGGTTGCCAGCTCCACCCTACCCTACGAGCAGGCGCTCATCTTCCCAGCCAGCGCCGGCCACATTGTGGTCGCCTCAGCCAGCAGCACTTCGGGGGCCGTAGGGTCTCTGTTGGGTAGCGGGGGTGGAGGCAGCAGCAGCAACAGTAGTGGTGGTGGTGGCGGTGGCAGCGGTGTGGGTGGTGGGGTTGGAGTTCACAACCTGACACGCCGCAGCACGGTCAGTCTCCTAGATACCTACCAGAGATGTGGGCTTAAACGCAAGAGTGAAGAGCTTGACAACAACAGTAGCGTGCAGATAATTGAGGAGCACGGTCCACCGATGATCCAGAACGGAGCAGCAAGTGGAGCCACGGTGGCTACAGTGGCCACTGCCACATCCACCGCAACATCCAAGAACAGCAGCTCCAACAATGAGGGGGACTACCAGCTGGTGCAGCATGAGGTGCTCTGCTCCATGACCAACACCTATGAAGTGCTGGAATTTTTGGGGCGAGGAACCTTTGGGCAAGTGGTTAAGTGCTGGAAGAGGGGCACCAACGAGATTGTGGCGATCAAGATCTTAAAAAACCACCCGTCTTATGCACGGCAGGGTCAGATTGAAGTCAGCATCCTGGCGCGTCTCAGCACAGAAAGTGCAGATGACTACAACTTTGTGAGGGCCTATGAGTGCTTCCAGCACAAGAACCACACGTGCCTGGTATTTGAGATGCTGGAGCAGAACCTGTACGACTTCCTCAAGCAAAACAAGTTCAGCCCTTTGCCACTCAAATACATCAGACCCGTGCTACAGCAGGTGGCCACAGCGCTCATGAAACTGAAGAGCCTGGGGCTGATCCACGCTGACCTGAAGCCAGAAAACATCATGCTCGTGGACCCATCTCGACAGCCCTATAGGGTCAAAGTCATTGACTTCGGCTCAGCCAGCCATGTGTCCAAAGCTGTCTGCTCTACTTATCTACAGTCCCGATACTACAGGTAAGAGGTGCACATTTTGAAATTCCAGTAATATTATCATTATTAATAATAACAATAATGATATTAATAATACAAGATGGATGTGAAAGACTATTTTGATCGCAGATGTTCACAAAGAAAAAAAGATGTGTTCCATTGTTTGTTCCTGTTTATTCACTTTGGATGGTCATTGTTGCCTCTGCATCTTGTTTGATTTATTACAGGTTTTATAGCAATGTTTTCATAGTTAAGCTGATTATTTGGCCAAATACACAGATTCACTGCCAACCATATGAGCTTCTGCTGAAGTCCTCTCTATTTACTCCCATTCTGCCTTTCCTGTTGGCTTGCTTACTTCCCTAGTTAACCCTCCTTGAATGTGGGATAGGGCAGTAAACCGCTTGCTGGCTAGCCAGCTGCTTATTGTGTTTAATGTGTTGTTTTCAAAAGTATGTTCAGTTTATGATTTTGTTCAGGCATGTTCAGTTACTGCACAACCTGCTGGAGCTCTGGTGAGGGAATGACTTCAAGGAATATTTAAAGCAAACACTTTTTTCAGTATCACTGAGGTGAAGAACAAATTTTTCTTGCTTTCAATAGAGGGTTTTGAAAGGATCTCAGAGAAACTCCCACACTGAAGAAGGGCACCAATCATGTGGGGTGGCAGTCTGCCCATAGGCATCTATTCACCCTTTTCCACCAGGCCCCCAGACCCTCAGCCCCCCATCACCATGACTGGCTCCCATTTCCCCTGGGATAGAGATGAGGGGTCAGCTTGAGTTCTCCTGTAATATGTGCCTGTAATCCACACCAGCGGGCCCTGCATTAGAACCAGATGACTCTGGAAAGGCCTTTCTTTCTTCTCTCACTACTTCTTAAACAGTCTATTTTGCCCATAGCTAACAGTGTGTTTAGGTTTGGCAGAGGCAGTGCTGGGGGAAGTTTGCAAGGAATCAAACAGTGTCCACATCCATACAGAGAGATGCTTTGTTTGGTTCTCAGATCTCGTGTAGGGGCTGGGGCTGATGGGATAACAGGTGCGCATGGGCCACGGTACCACAGACGTAAACACACACCTACACACACACACACACACACTGTATGCCAGGTGGCGGCTCTGCAACAGTTCATAAAGCAGATTCTGTCAAGAGATGTTTGTGGTCCCAATTTAGTGGATTCTGTTGATAGACAAGTTTGGTTTTGCTATCTTTACACTTAACGTTAGACTTTTAAATATGTTACACTGAGGACCATTGTTTCCTGTTAAAATGGGAAAGATACAAGGCTTACAGTAGAGAGACCTTAGAGTGGACAGCACAGCTGTCTGTATCATTTTATTTGGCCTTTGGTGTTTATTGAACTGTATTTTACAACATTTAACCCAACCGGCTCCAGCAGAGCTATAGACATGCCTGTATGGGAATTGGGTTGTGCGTGTCAACAGGGCAGTGCTGTTATATCAGTTTAAGTAGCTCATCCTGAAGTAAACACTGCTCGTAGTCTGTTGTTGTTGCTACTGGGCTGTAGGTCAACAAGCACGGCATAAAAAATTCCTGTTTATTTTCTTGGGGAGTGACGAGTGGAGGAGAGCAGAGAGATCATCCCTTCATTTCCTCTTGGCACTGGAGGAAGGGAAAGAAAGGCTGACATTGACCAAAAAATTACCCATATGTCACTGAAAACCTAGACCAGGGACTTGGTGACCATTTGGCATTTGGGAACAGTGTGTGTCTTACTGGGTTCTCTGTAAGGCATAATGTCATACATACAAAGTGTCTGTCTTTAACCAGCACTAGTGAGGAATGAGGCAAGTCTTACAGTTCCATTTAAAGAATGAGCTCATGGGAGATATGCACCACGGGTGTCTTAACATCACATGCAGTTTGGGCAGCAAACAAACTTTGGCTGCGGGTAGAGTTCATGGTGAGTTCAAAAGCTTAGAGAACATCAAACCATCTTTGATGATTTCAGATGAGAAGATAGCAGGATAGTTTCTGTTTCAGATAGCAGGATAGTTTCTGGGTAGAGATTACATACAGGTGTGATTTGCCAGTTTCAACTGGCTGGCTCTGTGTTACTCCATCTCCTCCACAATAACCAAAACATCCTCCAGTTGCCTTCTTTGGTTCCTGTCAAACAAAACATTTGTGTCCTGCGTAAATGCACTTAAGTTTTTCTCAGAGTATGGTTTGTGATCAGTGATGTGAAACGACATGTAAATAAGATAATTGTGAAAATCCCCTTTGTATGAAGTAATTTCAATATTCACTGTCAACTACTTTTGCTTTCATGTATGGAAATTTTATACCCCCAATACATGGGTGTTTGTATTTTAGATGTCATAGATATGCTGCTGACATTGTCTGTGCAGTAAGAGCCTTGTGACTGGCTTATAGATTTTCCACAAGGTTGACTCATGTAAATAAAACACCTGTATTCAAGGTAAACAAGTAATGTGCTATTTGCAAGGACAGCGCTCAGAGTGCTTAGAGTTTCGACTTTGTTCGCTTCAGTGCTTTGCGAATACAAGCTCATGTAGCTGAGCTCATCTATCCTTGTCAAAGAGGTCTGTCTGTAACACTTATACACTTGGTTCCAATGTACTTGAATGTAGTCTCCCTGTGATTACTTAAATGAACAGTATTAATACCCTAAGGTCACGGTATTCTGCTACAGTGTCTTTCTGTTCTGTTAACTTAATTAATGCAAGGCTGTTTACGTCCGCACTACATCAACTTGTGACCCAACCCTGGTTCTACTTCTTTCCGTCTCCCCTTCTTCCCTCTTGCCTATAGATAATGATGCAGCAGGTAAGCCGGCTAGTCAAGCTTAGCTTGTGCCAGGTAAAAGGATTATGTCTTGTCCCAATTGGGTATTTTGTCCTATTTATCTCACTGGTTAAAGGCCATGAGAAGAGTGGAATGCAGAAATACCTTATTTATTGTAAGTTTAGATGGCATTTGTAAGCTATTTAAAAGTGCAGACAGAGGCACTTGTACTGGTCTTACTCTCTAAAGGCCCTGTCATTCAAGAATGAGATTTTATTGTCCACACAACTTTCCATTTGTTGGAAATCATGGGAACGTGTTTGTAACTTCACACACTGAAGAGACTTTTCATAACTTCACACAGTAATTTCATCTACATGGGCATAACTGAGAAACCAGGCAAACGACTGCCAGCCTCACTTTTAAAGAATTTGTGTAAAAGTTTGCGTAACCCTAAGAATGCCCTCTAGGAGAGACTATGAAAAAGTGTGCTATTATCTCCATATCTAAATAGTTAATAATCATGTACCGCTCCTGTCTTGAATGTGTCTGTTTGCAGCATCTACACACTCTGACATTCCCATAGTTTTTCAGGCATACTCCACCCTTTCTCTAAACATACAGGAATAGTTTCTCAGAGTGTTTTTTTTTTTTTACAGTTTTTCTGAAATGCCACAAGACAGAGGGACAGAGACAGAGCAGTTGCATAATTAAATATCTTAATAGTAACAACCCATAAGCCTGAAGCGGTCATGCACACATGTCAGCACCTGCCAGCTTGTGCCTGTTATTTAACATGCACTACAAACATTCATCACTTCACACTTAAAATTCAAGTATAAGCACCACAAAGTATACGTATGTGGTACATCAGCAGCTGAATATACTACAGTATTGTGGATATACTGGGTATTTAGCCTATTAGACATGAAAATGAGTAAATAGAGTCTGAGAGGGAGGAATGGACTCAGTGATGTCACCAGTAATCTGAAGTGGTCAGTGTCTAGGTACTCTCGGTGCTGTGAGTGTGAAGGCCCCTAGCAGAAGAGATCTTAATGCATTCACATGGAAACTTCACAAAAAGCTCATATTATGGACCTCTCTGCACTTTCTACTTTTAGAGCCCATGTCTTTATTCATGTTGGCAGTAAAGATGGGTGCAGCTGATGCTACTGTAGGATCTCTGACACCCCTGGGCTTATGTCCTAGCCTTAATAACTGATGAAATATGTATCTCTCTCCATCAGAGGTAGTGCAGTCACTGCTCGGGCTGAGGCGGGTGAGTGTAAGATGAGCTTCTGCCCCACCTGTCTATCTCTCTCTCTCTATCTGTTGTTAGCGTCGCACAACCAGACAGACAGGGCAGCGTTCCACCACATTTACCCTGCCTCCGTGCGAAACATTAAGGGGTGTTTTAATGAATGAGGTTGCTATTAGTTACTATTCTGTGAAGCGTGTGTTAATGTGTGTGTGCCAGAGAGATAGAGAAAGGTAGGTAAACGTTAGGATCGGGTTGCTACGGAGGAAGGATGGATTAGAAAAGGGCGGAAAGGCAAATTAATTCAATGGCAGCGGCACTGTTAATAGTGCAGGTTTATAAGAAAATGTCTCATACAGGAAGGAGACTGGGGGAAAAGACGTAGAGGGACAGAGGCATGGGGGTGTAGAAGGTTGTTTTGCATTCCTCATCAGTACCTGGAACAATGCTCTCTTTCCCCCAAGCAATAGCAGATTATTACTAATGCAGATGAGCTTTCATTAGGTTCAGCATGACTGGGTGGCTGCTGTGGCATGTTGCTACTTTTTTTGCTGACTTTCTCATTGGTTTGTCTTTAATACATTTTTTCACAACTTTTGACCACTCAGGGCTATGGCTGTTCAGTTTTTGTTGGCTGTAGATGCTGAATTGGCTATTGTCAGCAACTGGCATATAAAAGAAAGACCCCTAAAATGATAATTACTGCTCCTTGAATTCACTACTGTGCTTTTCATGACAGTCATAACACCTTAGTATGCATGACAGAATCCTAATAACCTGTTTCTCATTTATAATTTGCCTCTGGGCAGCTTTTCCATGCGTCTCCATAGAGCAGCCGGCAAGTAGGAGACATGTAGCTAAGCTAATTAGCTACTGGTAGTCAAACATATTCATAAACATACACACCAGTAAGACACTCAGATCTGGGCAAATAATTAAGAAGAATTCTTCAGCTCTTATGAAAGAGGTAAACTGATGGATACACCTGTCAATACACTGACAGGCTGCTGTTTATATGTGCTTGTGTGTGTGTGTGAGGACCCCTGCTACTAGTGTGGGACTGTGTGCTCCTCTGATAAGACAGAGCTTTCTGAGTTTCACCACATTGTTTCATCCTGGCTACTTGTCTTTGTTCTCCTTCGCAGTTCAATTTCCATACATTTCCCAAGATATTAAGCTGACGGAAATTAAACTGCCTTGACAAAATGCAGTGAGCCGCCCACTCAAGCTCACTAAGGCTGCAATCTCTCTGCTTTATATTGATTGGCTTATTTGAAACATGGGGTTTTTCCACCCAGTGCATGTTGGCACACACACACACAAGTAGAAATCTGTTGAACCTTACAGGTGTTTTGTGGAGCTGCTGCAAAACACAGCAGGCTAACTAAAAACATCAGTGAAAGTGAAAGGTCATTAATATGTCCAGACTTGACTGTAGCGTTACAGCCACGGAACAATGAAATGCACTTAAGTTTGAAAAATCATTAACTGGACAGGTGAAATTTCTCACAGCAGTAGACGTATATTAATTCTCCTGCTTGTCTCATATTTGTCTTTCTTTTCTGGATTCAAGCACCAGTGGGTTGGCAGGGTGATGGCCATCAGTCCCTGACTGGCACAGGTGCCCCCAGGTCTAAATAAATCATGAGGCCTCCTGCTGATGCTCCCCTCCACCATTCCTGTATGCCCGCCATCCCTCTGCAGGGAGCTCCAGAAAGGGGGTAGCCCCCACCACTGTGTGCTGCCTTGGCTCCTTCCTGCCCTTCTTCTCTTTCTCCTCTTTCCCACCTTCTCTCACCTTCCCTTCACCCCCCCCTCACCTCTTCCACTCACTTGCATGAATATTTAAAAGCTAATACCGGGATGGAAAATATGCAGCAAGGGCAGTGAAGACTTGCCAAAGAAAGAGAGAGAAAAAAAGAAATGTTCATTCTGGGACCCTGAATTTCCTAATTTAAGGCAGGTCATGGGACTACTGATGAATTCAGATTGGTCCAATTACAGAGGGAGAGAGTTATAAAGATAGAGAAAAGCAGAGACTGTGTCAACAACAAAAACAGACAGAGGCAGGCGAGACACTGAGAGAGACTGATCCAATCTATAGCTGTCCAGCTGGGGAGAGGATTGGGGGAACTGGGGAGGCCCAGCAGGGACCTGCAGTTGGCTTCATGCTGGTTGTGTGTGTGTGTGTGTGTGCAGACTGACTGCCACTGTGACAGAGAATGCCTGGTGTGCAGAGGCCCATGCAGGCTCCCATGAAGTTTTCAACAGAACAAAACAGATGCATTTGTTTTCTCAATTTGAGGAATTTGCTAATGTGCATATACACGGGTAAATAGTTTGGCTAATTTGTGGCAGACAAGTGGGCAGAGCTCTCGGCTGCTCAGCCAGGCAGCTGGGGCCCCTGTATAGTGAGAAAAAGAGGCTTTGATGACCCCACTCTCATCTCTCCCTCTCTATTCTCAGTTAATATCGTCCATGGTTCAACGCAGTAACTTGATTTTCCTAACTAACATTTTAGAAGTTGCCTCTCCCTGCCTTTTATACGTGTTCATCACGTTTGATGGAAGATGTTCTAAGCCCAGTTAAACATAGCTCATAATCATGGCGACAGTTGCGCTCTATAAAAATGTTGCTGTTTTTCATTGCAGATGGCGTTAAACGAGGCTCTGTTCTTACCGCACAGGCTTTATTCAGCCACACTCATAAAGTTGTAAAGTCACATTACTGTACGACTTTTATATTCCAGTTATTAACAACACACTGCTCATATTTTAAATTTCAGATAGGATCACAAATATCTTATAATATTATCATGAAAAGAAAAACTCCTGAAGAGAAAATCAAACTACAGTCTACGGCATAGTATCAAATGATTGAAAGGTACAAAATACATTTATGATTTACTGGACAAAACTGGTTTTGTTTGATGATTTAAACAATATAAGGATCAAGCGTCATCAATATCGTCTTTTTTGTTATCCTTTTGTCTCAGTAAACTTAAAAAGAAATATAAATGAATAAATATATTCCTGTGGAATATAAAAGCCACTCATGATTTTGTTGAAGCATTATACTAGTCATAAAGTAGAACTGGAGCAACTCCTAATTCAACCAATGCTTCATAAATAATTTAAAATGGCTAATAGTGCCTTGTGACAGAGAATTTGTCGTTATGGTGTGTCAGATTGCAGTGGTTTCAGCCTGAGGCGTTATTTGTTTGGAAAAATAATTACTCTTATATTGGATCCTGGTTAAATATTAAAAGGGTTAGGATTAGGAATGTCACAACATCTAAGAAACTTTTACTTTACTTCTGGGTAAATCCATTTCTGTACACATCACTATTGGAGACATGATGCCGTAAAGGGAGAAAACATCTGTATTTTATTGTAAATGCAAACTGCTGTCCTCCTAAATTTCACAAAAGAAAAGCAATACAAACTAATAAACTGCTTGTGTCTTGTTACCAAGCTTTCAAAACTAATCAAAGTGCTATTATTGAGTGCTCAAGCTGGGATACACCTAAGTGCATTAAGACATTCAAGACATCAGCCTACAGAGGAAAACTATTCCTATGTTCCAGTGAGATTGTAGATAACAGAAAGAAGAAAGGATACAAAAAGGAAATGATAAAGAACAAAGCAACATAAGACAAAAGATAAAAATCAATTGCTTTTAAATGTGATAGAACCATACCAGGCAATTTGACATGTCAGAGTGACACACAGGTCCTGTCCTTTCTCACATTGTCTGTTCAGTGTTTGCATTCTCAAACCACCCAATGGCCCTGCACAATCGAATGATTTACAGGAAAGCTATTTGCACTTATACACACAAATACGCAGTAAGCACGTGTAATCTGGCTCCAGGTGTGCCCTGACTGGCTATCACTGAGCTGAGAGAATATGGCAGCCCAGTGTGTGTTATCAGCAACAACTGGACATAACTCACATCACCCCTTTAAACACAGCAGGGACATTGAGGAGACAGCAACACCAGCACACTTTCTTTCATTACAGCCAGAATCTATATATCATCAAACGGATGGCTTCTCTTTAATCAAACACACTGATGTTGTCCTTGTAAGCTAAAGGTAATTACATGTGTTTTTCAACTCTATGTTTCAATATACATACTGACTTTGAGCTGACTCTTTCTGCCATTGACGGCCATCCAACACTGACAGTTGACAAGTGAACTCAAAAATTTTATAGGTTATTTGCCAACACTACACTTCTAACATCAAGACAACTGTGGCTTGTGTGAAAGTGGATTTTCTTTAGTGGTTCTGTTTATGGATTCCTTTGAAGACACACTAAACAGCAGTCAAGGCTCAGTACTGTCAGTATAGACATACACATGCATATATTACACAAATTCATTAACACGCATCTGTGAAGTTGCTTTGAAAACACAAGTGAACTACAGCATAATACTCTCATTTGAGCAGGAAATGCATTTAACATCAAACGAAATGCCCTTGCATCTTTTAAGAGTGTATACAGTACAAATCTTTTCAACATGTGTTTTTGTTGAAATGAATGAAAAACATTAACACGCGTCATTTCACATTGCTTCTAAAAAGAGTCTCTCAGCTGCGGCCGTCGCCATGACAACCAAGGCTCTTGTTCCAAAATTGTCCGTTTGGCTCTGAAGGTGCAACACCTGAACTAGACCGGGGCTGTTTTGATCTGCCTGCCTGCCCCCAACCGACAGCTGTGTACTTGAGGGACAGGGAGGGCCCTTGAGCCACACTCTCATCTCACTGCTATTGTTTGACCAGGTGGGCCAGGACGCCCTGTCTTTCTCCCTTCCCCCTCTATCACTCTGCCTAGCTTGCCTTCTTCTCCCTCTCTCGCTCTCTCACTCTTCGTCTCTCTCCCTCGGTTCTCTCTGTCTTTTGTTCCACGGGGACCTGTGGTCCAACTGAAGCTCTCGGTTACACAAAGAAACCCAAATTGTCTTTCATCTGCAGCCTGTTACCAGCTGTGCACTTTGTATGTTTGTACTCTGTCTCAGCAAAGAAAATGTATAGATTTACCCATGGCAATTTTATCTTATTTTATTTTATTTGGCTTTGAGCCAAAGATCTCCTAGCAAAAATTCTGGCTTCTCTCACATCTCCACAGTAGATTTCTAATTTCTTTGGCATATCTTTTCTGTGCTCTTAAATATTCTTCCATCTTTGTCTGATTGAAGCAGATTTTAAATTCAAAACTAAATTGACGGAAGCCCCCAAAAGCCGTTCTTAATTTCCATCGTAGGGCAATATGTGTGCCAAGCTTTTGACATAACACATAGGTGCTGGAGGAGCACAATACCCCCCAAAGACCAAAACTCCCAAACCAGCTCTGTTCTTCGCAGTGTCACCATGGTGACAGTGAGGCTTAAAGTCAGACACAAAGATGGGTTTTTTTAGTTGTGTTCGTGCACTACTACTGAGTGCATGTGTTTGAGAGAGTAAGAAAGGAGAGATGGCCCATTTAGCATACCCAGAGTTTCTGGCCGTGTGTACTGCATTGCTCAGGGCACCACGAGGAACAGCTGAGAAAACAGCAGGGAACTTTCATTAGTGATCCCTGCCCCCTGTCCCCTTTTCCCTCGTTGCTTCTTTTTACATCTTCCCATCCATCGCCATCCTCCCTTAACCTCCCTCTCTCTGATGTCCTCCTGCCTCCATCCCTCCCTCTCTTTCTCCATTTCCTTTATCCTGACCTCTGTCCCTCACACAAATCTGTCTGGCAATTCAATCATCACATGCCATATAGGATCACAAAGCCTCATCCCTCACAACTGACCACAAGCACACTGAGTTTTAATGTAGGGTGCTGTATTTCTAAATACCCAGTGTTTAGGAGCTTTGCGTTCAATTTCAATGATAAGAAATGAAGTAAAATCTTTCAATGTCATGTGCACAATATGTGCATGCTATATTAAGTTTAGGAGTTGTTCTATTCACAGCAAACAGGTGGTTAAGAGAAGGGGGTCAGGTTCTTTATTGCGCCTCCTCTATGTGTGCTACCAGGTGTCCTACAGTCAAATGTCTGTACCCACAAGCGTCACAAGCACCCATGCTCCTGAGGGCGTAAACTGTTGCTCTCGAATCAGTCAAAGGCAAGCGTTACCGCAGGAGGAGAGAGTTTAACAAACTCCCTGAACTCATTTGCACGTCTTTGTGCTCCTCTCTTCTCTTTGAATCGTCAGTGAGCGCTGCAGCTCAAATCAATCATAACTACAGCACCTGTTCTACAGAAATGCTGGCATCAGTTAAAAAGGTCCTCTGTTTATTTGTTTATCTGTCCCTGTGTCTGTCTGTTTTGTTTGCCTTTTCTTCACGGGAGCAGGGGAAAAAAGAAGAATGGATGACTAAGTGCGCTGAATCATAAATGAGTTGAGGAGTGTGTCAGTACATATGAGAGGCTCAGTGTGATCGCACCAGCTACCTGACATATTTCAGGGTCCTCTTTGTTTTCATGCTAAAAAAGCTTATTTTATCACTCTCCTTCACAAGCTCTCCCAAGTCTAGATTTATGAAAAGAAGCCATTTTGTGGGAATAACTCCATAAAGCCACCTGCTGAAGGATCTGAGGACAAGTCATAACAGCCCTTTTAGATACAATGCAGACAGATGAAGCAGGGCTGACTGTGGACCAGAGCAAATCACTGGTCATGAATGTTGATGAACAGATGATAGCCCTTAGTTTGCTCTCACCACTTGTGCACAATTTGAAAAGCTTTATTTTACAGCAAGAAGTACGTTGTACTATAAGATTATATATAGATTTACATATAGCATTCACAAAAAAGCAACTGTGATCATAAAACCACCAAGAAAGGACACAGCCCACTGCAACACCTTCCACTTCCTTTCCCGTTGTTAAGTTAGGGGTGAGGGGTGCTATTTGCATTACAAGGTTCCTGTGGAGCAGAATAAAACACAGAAAGAGCTGTGAGCAAAACGAACACTCTCAGGGTGGCCCTGCACTAATTGCAACCGGGGTGCATTTACTGATTATAGTTAAGTGGTCCAAAATAGTCCCCTGCTCTCTGTTACATTGACCCATTCCCTCCCTGGTGGATGTGGTCAATAGCAGGCCTGTTGAGATGCCTTTCCGCTGAGGGAAGAAAACAAGGTTCAATCATGCCTGTCTCTTTGCTTCATCTCCTGAAGCACACAGGAGGGGAGAGGAAGTGCTGATTTTAAGTCAGAGTTCATAGCAAGATGAACAATTCCATGCGGATGGCAGGAAGCGAGACTGCTGCTATTTTTCATTAACTGATAGAAATGAATAAAAATACAAATGCCAAGTTCAGTCTGCTATTGCATTTTGTTTGTGAGAGCATGCACAGCTCATTACTATTCATGTTGTCTGCAAAAACATGCAAGTGCGGCCAAATGATAATTAATGGAATGCAAAGTGGAAAGTAAATGTTGTTGCAGAAAGGGGAAATTAAATTCTTAAACATCCTGGAAGGTTGCATGCATAGATGGGACCAGGACAGCGTTTTGTATTCTCTCTCTTCCCTGTTGGCTGCGCAGTAACAGGAGGCCCCTCAGTGGGAGAGCAGGCCAGGGGTGATATAACAGCCACTGGATCACACAGGCTTTGATCCCCCCTCTGGGTTTCTGAGCATCTACGGGATAGTCTTTAGGCCTACTGATGAGGAGGTGGAGATCGCACACCCCCTCTAGTGCCAGCTTTCTAGCAGGTTTCTCTTTTTTTATCGCACAGGGCATATCTTTATTCTGTCAGTTGGATATTTTTTCTTAAAAGTTCCGGTGGAGATTTTTGCAGTTTTCTGATTCAAACGTTGTTGTCCGTATTGGATTTAAACACAAAAGGAACTCTGAACAGGCATTCTCTTTTTGTACCTCTCTTAAGCAGTTACTTGTAAATGTTGTTCTCAGAGGAGGTGGAGTCCAACAGCAGGTTTCATATTTTACATAACCCGAACACAGTGATGTAATTCCTTCTCCCCCTGAATCCCAGCGTCATAAACTCTGGGCTGTGTCCCTCTAGCCGTCAAGTCTGCCCTTGTGTCATAATCTCTCTCATGCCTGGCCTGATCCTGCTCCAATTTATGTAATTAACTGATGTCAGTGCTCTGGATTGCTATATTACTGCAACCCTGGTTTCCCTAAAAGTATCAAATCTTAAGGACATGTGGTCTATTAAGTCTGTTTTTCACATAGCTTACAGTTATACGAGGGTGATATTAAAAGTCAGAAAACAACAGACCCCATTACATAAACATAGAGTAGTAATTGGAGAAGAAAATAAGTTGTATTGTAAGATTGTAAACATGAGCTTCTATGAGTTGCTGGCATTTTACGTGTGTGAATATGTGAGTGTGTATGTTTGCAGATGTGTGTGAGAAAGAAGTTAGTCTTGTGTGACTAATACAGCACCAGGCCCTAATACCAAACCAAATAGTAACAAGAGCACATAACATCCAGAGTTATGTTCTCTAAAGGAAACGCTCCTATCATAGCTGAGTGGGACTCTTTTTGTTTGTGTACATGGCTGACTGTTTGCACTCCTGTATGCACATCTGTGTGTACAAGCATAAACAAACATCCAACTGTGCTGGATGATTAGATTTTCAGGGCATGGTCAGTGGCTCGCATGAGTTCATGCATCCATAGAGTGTGAGCGAAGGCAGGCTTTCTGGCAAGCACTCAGACCTGACCTACAAACAGTCAGACAGACGTATAGACGAAGGGCTAAAATCTGATAGACCCGCAGGAACACAGACACATAGACAGGCAGACAGAATGGCTGAGTAGCAGATTGGTAAGAAATAGACAGATAGACCAACAGACTGATAGAGGGCAGGGTCTGGCTACGGGGAGGGACATGTGCTTTGAATGAGCATTTAGGTTAGACAGGCTGGGTGAATGTGTCATGCTTTGCTGCTGCCCTCAGACAGAGATCAAACATGGAACCAGCCATCCAGGACACATCACATTGCTCAAGGCCCAGTGTTGGCCCTCCCGACCGGGGCAGGGATTCTGCCTCCCTCTCCCGCAGGGGAGGAGATCCAAGGACATCTCCTGAAGTTTCCATGGTTGCATATTTCTGTTAGATCCAGGCTTGTTTGTTTCGCCTGCAACATGCTCCGCTGCACCGACCCACATTAATGAAGTGCTCGCAGACTTAACCCTTAGGTAACCAACTAGACAGCCAAACTAGCTCAAATTTGCACAGAATAGACGCGTCATTTGTTTTGTGTTGTAATTTCATCGCTGGCGTGACATTTAGCTTAACATGTGATGGGAAATGAGCTCAGTTTGTGTTTACCGTGTCCCATGCCTGATGATAATGAGGGAGAAAAAGGCCAGGGGAGAGGGGTGGGGTCAATATGCTAATAGTGGGTGTACATTTTAATGCCTCAACACCAGCATGGAATAGTTTGAAGAGATGGGCTATCATTTTCACCTCCCTTTCCCTCATTATCCCCCCATGTCTCTCTCCATCTCTGTCCTCCCTCATCTCCTGTTTGCTACTCTCATCCCTCTCCATGCCCTTCACTATCTTCTCTCCCCCTCTTTTTCCCCCCTGCTCCATCTCCTACCTGGTACTCCTCTCTTCCACCCAACCACCTCCCTAACACCTCTCTCCCAGAATATGAGATACATTTGTTTTTGTCCACCAGGCTGCGAGAGTGGGGCGCGTGTTGTGCAAAGTGCTGATGTGTTGGTTTCTGGGTAATTATAACATCCCTCGGTCTCCAAGAAAATTCTAAACTAATGTTTAATTTGCTTCTCTGCTCAGAGGAAGCCCTCTTTTGTTATTGCCATGGCAATTAGCTGGAGCCAAGGCCCAGGCATTTCCTGTGATTGTTGTGATTTGCATAGAGAGCGAATCAGAGAGTATCAACACCCTATACCCTTCTTCTCTCACTGCCGTTACAGCCACCACCTCCTCTTTCTCGTTTCCCTCTGTCTGTATCCTCCTTGCTACTCTGAAACTCCATCAGTGGCCTAGCAACTAATACTCATGTGACACCTCTGAATGTTTTTGGCAGATTGACAGGTGATCACTTGAGGGCACAACACCAATTTTTTTCCCCCCTTTTTTAAGGTGAACACATCAGCTAGTCACACATCTCTTCCCTGCACAATCCCTTATAGTCATCCTCTAGTTTTAGCCAGTAGCTTTTAATTAATTGCTTGTATGTAAACTACAGTAGTAGGTAGCTACTCGGGATGGTGATAATGGAGGTTGTTAACTCAAGGTACAAACACACTGTCTGCAGATGAAAATGTGCGCATACTGGCCACACACATGCATTCAGTGTTTTATATGTGGTGCGGCAGCATGGAGGTCTATGTGTAGTTAATGAGATTATCAGTCATGAAGTAAACAGCTAGATGATGGTGAACGTGCTGCTTTCGGTCCTGAGGGGAAACATTAACTAGCACTGCTACATCATGGACGTTATTTTGTTTGCTATTCTGGCCAGATAAAGAAATAGATCCCTCCTGACTGTTTACTCCCAGGCTGAATAAAACTGCTGTCTTTTGACAGCATTGTTACTATTACTCACAATTGCCATGCATTTCTTTTTTTTAACAGTTATAACTTATTTATTATCACTAGGACATTAGAATCTATGTGATTTTATGTATGAGACTAAGCTGTAATGAACTCTATATATACTAATAGCTAATTTCCATAAAAGCCTCCCTTTGCAGCTTTGCTAAGCTTTAGTTTCATTACAAGACCTGAATGAATTTGCATTGCCTTATCAGCACATGCCTCTTTGTCTATGCTCTCTATAATAGTACCACTGTGCGATATGATATCCACATTACCTCCACTGCTTCTCTCTTATGCTCTCATCAGATTATTAGAACTGTTTTTTCCCATTTGTGGGTTTTAGTGCTGAGAGCTGTGGCTTCAGGGATCCTGTTTAGTAGAGAGAGAGATAGAAAAGGGGGAGTGGGGAGAAAGTAAATGAGAGAAAGAAGGGTAGGCAGAGAGCTAATGGTGAGATAGAGGGTAAGCTGCAGGGGCTGTTAAACCTGAGAAGTGGCTAATCCATGAGAGAGCACTCTGTGCTCATCTGCTTTGGACTGGTGTGGCACAGTCAGCAAGTGGCACATCCAGGGCCTGAGCAGTCAGACATAGCCTCCTGATCTATATTTCAAAGCTGGGAGTAGAGAGGAATTCAGTAATGAGCTCCCATCTTCCTTTTGGTAGCGGAAGACTCTCTTTGTGGAACTAATTGAAAGTGGCATGTGGAGCACAGGGGAGCTCTTTGGGGGCTGTGCTGCGTTTCAAGGGATGTGGAGAGATAAGCCTGCATGCTGCTGTGGCTTTTTTGTCACAGGCCTGAAGTAAACAGGTTTCTTAGAGGAGACTGATGCACTTTAGGTGTGTGATTGTGGGAGATGTTGTGTTTCTTGTGTGTGTGTGCCTTCTGTTTCCATCTACAGCAACGTATGTCCATCTGTGAAATTCTAACCCCCCACACACATATTCCACATCTCTTCTTCTGCTTCTTCTTCTTCTTCTTCTTCTTCTTCTTCTTCTTCTTCTTCTTCTTCTTCCCTTTCTCTAAATAAATCCAGTTTTCTGCGTCAGCTCATCAGAAATGCAATGTGTATGTGAGCGCATGTTTGTGCAGACGTGTGTTTCCTCACAGTGCAGAAGTGACGCTAATAGGAGATGGTCATTATACGTATTGAAATGGACGTATGTCATTACACTGATATTGATACTGGTACTGTGACATTTACTGAAGTGATGAAACAAAGCCTAGACTAAACAATTTACAGACACACACATTCATGAATACTAATACATACGCATGCACACACATCAGTTGGAGGTATTTCACAATGTTTGGCAGAAGTGTGGTTTCAGCCTTACTGTTCAAATGGCCCACTGTATATACTGTAGTTTTTGGCAGGTTCAGTCAGTGAGAATCTCATGCACAGGAAGGACACATGTCACTGAGGCTTCTTCGTGAGGTTTTTTTCTACAAAATTCAGCTCTATGCATTCTTTAGTGGTTAAAGCTGTGGGAAATGTCCCTTTTCCTCCCCTTGAACATCTGGATCTTAGAGTGGCTGTGGGAACTCAACTATCAGTAAACAAATTTTCACGTTCGATTGATGCGTTAAATAATAGCACCGGCCTTCTTAATGTCACTGCTTAGCTTGCAGGAAAAGCAGATGAACTGATGGCTAGAAGTGCTGGATCCCCAAACAAACAGTTTGCTCTAGCCAGGATCCTGTTTCTGTGTGAATTAACAACTTGTTTCACACATTTATTTATTACAGTATGAGGTTGGTCTCATATATTGACTGCTACAAGATACCCCCACAGTTACAGATACAGATGAAGTTATTAGATTATGCAGTCTGTTTGCTGACATGTGTTTTTACCCGTGTCAACATGACACACCTTGAAAGAAACCGTGCTACAAGGAACTGAAACCAAATTCACTAACAGCATAATTTGCAAAGAGCTCATTAATGTTCCAGCAGCTCTTTGTCATCTCGATCCACTGTTGTTTTGGCCTTAGCCACTTCTGTCTAACCTCATCATGTAAACTGTGATGAGCCGATGGGAGCAATAGCACGATGACATGTCCTGCAGAACAATTAAAAACTCGGATGCTGGATTGAAGGAAGGATATGTTCTGTTTTGGGGAGTGGAAGATGGTGAGCGTGGGGGTGGGGGGTGACAGCCTAACTCCGTGCCCAGCTGTGAAGCTGCCCCTGGGGCTTGATGAGACTGGAATGTGGCTGATGTGAGTCTGGGTTTGGGCTGGAGATAGCAAATGCCTGGGGCATGCAGCTGTGAGCAGTGATGTCTGGGAGGAGGGTGTGCACATGTTCATACCTACTTGATACCTACTTAAGAAGCAGAGAAATTGTGGATGCATTTCTTGTTCTCTTCCCTCTCTTCTTGTATGTCATGGGCATGTTTATATTTATACATGCAATGTATTTCGCGACCCTCTATTGGTCACAGCTGAGGCCCCATCCCAGGGAAAGGAATGACATTCATGCTCATTTCCTAGTTGAGGGTTTAAGGCACGCTTTTTCACCTTGCTCACCAGAGATGTCTGGAATGTGAGATTGGACCAAACTACAACCAACTACATCCTTCAAGGATTGATTAGTTTGCCAGTCAGCTGAGAACAGCTTTGTTCAGAGTGAGCATGTCAGGAGGAGATGACAGCTAACTTTTGTTCTGGAGATTTCCTGTCCTGTCCTGAGCAAGGGGTCAGTTAAAGTGCATAGAGAAGCCGTAGCGCCACTCCCTGTTGCCCCCCTCTTCTTGTCTCCCCTCCCTTTTTCCCGCCACTCCAAATCCCCAGTGGTCATATTTCCCACCCACCAACCAATTACGGTGCCCTGTGTGTCAGGGAGAAGTGATCTGATTGGCTGTGTCGGGGGTGTCTGGGAGGTCAGAGCTGTGTTCATTTCACACTGTGTCCTTTTGGACTCCCTCCAGCAGCACCCTCAGAAGAGTGCTCACACAGACAGCAGAAAAAGAAAAGTCGAGAGAAGGGAAGAGAAGGAGGAAAGAAGGAGACAAATAGACAAAAAAGCCTTCAGTGCAATGTGATTTCTTGCCTGAGAAATCGTAAATGTGTCATGTTTAGCGTTGGTTTAAAATTCACATTGACTTCAGCAGGCACTTCCAGTGCTGCTGCTCCAGAGTTTGTGCTTATACTGTAAAACTGTCTGTTGCCTTCAGCTCCACTACAAAAGGAAATGTTCAGAGCCAGAATGTTTTTGTTGTGTGTGTGTTCAGTGAGAAGGGACGGTCTTCCCTCTGGGCAAGGTAAACTAAGACAGGAAAACACCTGGTTAAGGAAGGCAACCATCAGTTATGGAGCTGTCTCAGGACATGCATATCTGTGTGGAATGTTTTTATCACATACAAACCATGATGAAAGCATTCTTGCTCTCCATTCCCTGGCATGTCTCATCATTGAAAAACAATCTGCCAGCATCTGTGAAAGAGCTAAACAATCTTGTCTGTCTTCAGTGTCCCAGAATCTATGGTCTCCAATCTCAGTGGATCAGTTTGCTATCAGTTTGTTTTACACCTTTATCATTTGGCTTGTAGACATGACCTTTCCTCCTGTCATTTTAATATTTATAGGGTTTTGTCCTTGAGGTGAAAGAAAAACCACCGATGGTCATGTGAAGGGCATTCCAAAGTTTCCTACAATTCATTATGCGTCACATATAGTGTTTCCATCCATGTATTTGCCTGGGTGTGTTTGATGTAAGCGTAATGTTAGTGTAAGACATAATCAAGTAATTGTATTATTTCAACAGTGTATGTCAAAGACATAAATTATTAAATGAATGTATCAAGCACAAAAGGAAAAACATTTGAGTTTTGGACAATTCAGCTAACAATACAAACAGTTTAAAGGTTCTACCCCTGGGAAGTGACGAGCAAGTTTCACTAATTCATGACATTTTCTAGACCAAGTAATTGATGGGTTAATTGAATTTATAAATGAAAGTAAATTTTAATTTCAGGCCTAATTCTTGACCCAGAACCAGCAAAGCATTTGAGTTCTCATGCTCCCCAGTGGACCACAGATTCATATTCAAGGATGTTATCTGGCCACATTTAACTTGCTTTTGCAAATCCACAACACACTGTAAATTGACTTTCCCCTCTTGGTGACAGTGATCCTGACAAGGTAAAGACTAATTTGGATAAAACATTTATGTCAATCTGTTTCTTAATCAGAAAGACAAACATCCCGACGCTTTACCTAATGTGTGTTTATGGTGGACATAACACTGTGAGAGCCTGTTTTTGTCCAAGTTACTATTTAGATGAAATCAGCACTGTCTGTCTCTGCCTTAAGTGAGGCCACAGCAGCAGAAATAACAATGTAATTTTGTCCATAACAATTTTAATTTCAAGTACAGCTATATAAAAATGGATAATGTTGTATTGACTGATGCTGTACAATAATAGTTTTCCCTCAATAAACAACGTATGGCATATTATTGGCATCTTATAGAGCATGGGAGAAAATTATCTTTCCAGACATGACAGAGTAAAGAAAAACAATACAGCGTTATTGTCATTCTGAGGTGATTAACTGTGACTATACTTATAACTGACTCCGGGGTGCTGTTGTTTGGCCAAATTAATTACCTGTCATTGTGAGTGATGTTTTTGAAGACATTTATTATTGTTTTTGCCGGCTCTAAAAAAAGCATTCACTTTGAATTTCACCATGCGGTGGCAAAATAAACATAATAAGATATGTTTCACATTCACATGTGGCTAAGATAGAGATTTGCTCATAGTTTTAACAAGAAGAGGGTAAATACTGAATGAACATGAGAATACTGCATGCTTTATAAATTCATACATGCACATATACCTGAATGTGCATCAAGACATTTAATTACTTCCAGCAGTTTCGCATTGCGTATTAGCATGTTAAGTGGCTTAAGTTTTGAGAAATACATAGGCAGACACTTGTCCACTTCATGACACAGCTTTGTGTCTTGCAAGACTGATCTTGACATGAGAAACCGTAGCTCTCATTTACATGTCCAGGAACACACACAACACTGTCTATCAGCTTCCACTGAGGCTATAGGGAATATCCTATTTGTCCAAATTCGTCCATAAAACCATAATAATCCCACTGTTGTTTCTCTATGTGATGACATTTCTAATTCTCGTCAGGGAAGAATGCAGCATGGTGAACAGCATTAAGAGTGTCTGAAGGCACAGCAGGCAAGCGGCACGCTGGGGCAGACAGAGGGACACGAGTCTGGCTCAGGGGCTTCACCTTTTCCAGTGGACACTCTGTAGGACATTCGTGTGTGTATTTTCTGCATCCTCACATGATAGCTATTATGCATATATCAATCATTGCATTCAGATCTGTCCACATCAGGTTGACAATATGGATAAGCCTTGTTTAGTCTGATCTATCTACTCCCAATTAACCATAAGGCTGCTTCGCTCCATGGACTTGCATACACATACGCTACCTATACAACGCACACATACTGTACACTTCTAAGATGAATGTAGCACTGTACACAAACAGACAAACACTGAGAAGCAGGCAGATAGAAAGAAGCCATATCTAGGAGGTCTCTGCTTTTGTTAAATTTTAGAGAGGTGGAAGCTGTACTGTAGGACCTGTGTGAGGTTTAGTTACAGCTCTCTGCAGCCCTGTAGCTCGTCATGATGCAGCACAGCCTTGGGCACCAAGAATTCATGTCACACACAGCAGAATTTGATTAGGCAGGAGATGGTATTACTGCCCGACTGGGTGGGAGGAAGGAAGAGGGTAGTCAAACAAGGGATAGTGATAGAGGGAGGGGTGAAAGGGGGATGGGTAGAGGTAGAGAAATGTACTGCATGTACTGTATGTCAACGCATGCTGGGGCGGGGGGTAAGTCGGAGGGGGATTTTTCAGTCTGCCTTGCAAATGTCTCCCCCATGTGCACTTTCACTTGCCCCCGAAATAAGGAACTAGTCAACCAGAGCAGCATTTATGATTGAAACTGTGTATGTGCATGTGTGCTTTGTGTGTGTGTTTGTGTGTATTGAATGACAGGGAAAAGTATGGCAGGGAGACTATGTCATTACAACGGTAGGATGGCGCCCCTGTGGCTCCTAGCTATATGTTCTCAGACGCTGCATTTCAAATGGATTTTTAGCGTCTGTTGTTTTACCACATATCCAGTATGTATGGCTCCACTAGCCAACCACATTGACTATGCCTCCTCTTTTTCCTCCCGCTATCACTCCATCTCTGTCTTTGTCACCCTACATCAACAGATTGGGACAAATGGATGCAGTGCCTTGCCATTTCTGGCTGGACTATATTGGGGTAAAACAACTGCTGAAGGAAACTAGACAATAAAACAACAATAATGTCCATCAACCAGGCAGCAGAAAACAGTCAAACCACAAGAGAAGGAGTGGAGACAGAGAAACAGTCAGTTAAGCAAGCAGATGAGATTGTGATTGGTTTGGCCAGCAGTTTACATAACTGTCATGCTGTGCTTTTAGACTGAAAGGCTATGATAGATTAGCGTGATGTGATATACAGTACATTTTGTTTTTGTCTGGCTGTGTGCTGCCCTTTTGTGGCTTGGTCTGGATGGATTGACTTTTTTTTTCTTTCGATTGTATGTCAACTTCAGATGGAGCTGAACTGAAAGCTGAAGCTCTCAGTCTGGATCACTCAATCCCTTGTACGGTCCAATTTGCTGAAGGAATCAAAGCTTTTATTTAAGCATCCCTCCGCCACAAGCGGATGCAATCTCATCTGCCGGACTGACCGTCTGCACTGTGTGTCTCACTGCCCGTGTCTCTGTGCTTTCTTGTTGGCTGGTTAAGTTGGTTGACTGAGTGACTGCATGTTGAAATGTGTTATCATCTGTCTGCAATTCAGCCTGTAGTTTGATTTCACCCACTCCAAGTGTATGACCCACACTTTGCCTCTGGGCTTGTTGACAGTGGAGAGTAGTGACTAACAGAGTATGACGGTGCAATGGTATCATTCTGAAGGGTCAGCAGCAGAGATTTAATACTTTCCAAGAAACTGGTCTATGTTTTTACTTGTGATATATATGTTCCACTGTCAGAATGTGATATCGGTGATCTGGCTTAAAATTGTTATTAAGAGTTTCTGCTAAAGTCTGATTTTCATGGAGACTCAAGTCTCACAGAGCAGAGTAGCACATGCCTCAGGGTTGGGTCAGCGTCTGGCTAGTGGCTGGTAGACTGCCCTAATACTGTCTGACTATCAGTCTACTGCCCTAATAGGACTGAGAAGACTTCTAGCTTCCTTTCGGCGTCCCCCACATTGTCTCTTCAGGCTGTCTATGCCAAGACCATCACTGTGTGACAGATTCCCATCATTTACTGATCACAAATCCTTCCTGACACAATTCTTTTTGTCAAGAGAGGCAGAAGGGACAGAATATGTGTATGTGTATGTAGGTGGGTGGGTGTTATCCCCCCTTCATCTCCTTTCTGTCATTTCTTCCTCCTCCTCCTTTCAGTTATAGGAGGCCTATGCCTTTGACCCCTCCACCAGGCAGTGGGGGTTGGGGGTACAGAGAGTGCTGCAGGGAGCCTGCTGGTTGCAGGTGGGAATGAGATGTATCTCTGAAAGAATCAGCCACATGCTAGAGAATAATAATAACCACAGGAAAGAGATAATTATCAACCAGGAATGATGAAGTGTTGCATACATATTTAAAGGAACAACAGTAACCCTCGTTGTTTAGCTTTTGTAGATCTTAGCATTGCTAATGGAGGCTCTTGCAAGCAGTGGGAGAAGAAAAAGAGAGGGGGCAGGAAAAGTATACAAATCTGCTTCTAGCGCCAAATGTATTGCCACAGCAGTAAAATATGTGTTTTATGTTCAGTGTTACCTAACAGTAAATCTGGTATGTTATCCAATTCTGCTGTGAACACAGTCATTTGAAAAACAGCTTGTGTGTAAAGACATCGGGTGATGCCATGTGAGAAAGTGGCATATTCTGTGTGCTAATATTGACCATGTCACACTGTGACCGCAGGACTCCGTGTGCTGTGTGTGCAACAGTGACAAGGTGTCTCTCTGCCAACAGATTATTTCATTATATACAGTAAAATGCCTCAAAGACGAGGTAAGAGTTCAGTCTGAGATGGTGAAACTGGGAGAGTTAACAGGGAGGACAGCTGAATGGAGAAATGCTAAGTATGTTAGTGTTCAGTTGTACTTCACTCTCATCCGAGGCTGCCGACTGAACTGTAATGAATAAACACGCACACAGCTGACACCCATAGTCTACAATAACCTGCTAAGATCTACTTGATTTGCTGTAATCAAATTTTTTGTTTATTTGCTAATATATAGGTACGAGCTTCCCCTATTTCTTTTTTGCATTAGCATGACAATCTCATGCTTTTTAGTGACTAATTATTAGGATGCCGACCTTTGTATGACATATCCTCTCTCCTTCTTGTTGTAATGCATTGCTGGTCCCATGGGGAATGCTAATACTTAACAGTTAAAGCAGTGGCAGCATCATCAGCACTTTCACTGTGTGTTGTTCTGAGAGTGAGAGAAAGCAAAATAGAGAGGGAGGCTTGTTTTCGGGACCTTGAACACCAGGAATGTTGCTCCTGCTTAGGGAGGCAGACAATATTTCTCAAGGACTCTGCAAAAAAGTTTGCCCTGTCCAGATACCCCCTCCTCTTTTCAGCCCATCAACCACCTGGAACACCAAAGATCTAAATTTAAATGCCATCCTCAGGCTCTGTCTACATAAACATGCATTTACATGAGTATTGCATCCTATGCTGAGCGTATGCACTATGCATTTCAAATGTAATGGGAGCAGGTGGGAGGGGAGGTATAGTGTGTGTATCTGAGTGTGTGTGCGTGTGTGTTTCTTGGATAGGGGCAGGTTCTTGCGAGCCACAGGTGCACAGCAGGGGATGTAACTCCGCACATTGATTTCACAGTCAGTGACCACCATGCAATATATCCAGAAAAATGTTTCTCTATGGAGCGTCTTCAAAGAAGCAGGAGAGGAACCTTTGAGGGCATGAATATGTAGATGAAGACCCTAGGGGAGCAAGGGAGTCGTTCACAGCACCAACTTGAGCCTTTTACATTAGGTAAGGGCAAAGAGATAGAGAGAGAGGAAGAGGCAAGGAGCAGGGAAGAAAAGGTAAAGAAGAGAACGAGATAGAGGGGAGAAAAATTAATGACAGGCTCCCATTAAGTCCTTTTTCTGTTAACACCAACCAGTGCTATGTCAAAACAACGCTTTCAACATAGCCAGTATAAGCTTTTTTAGCCACAGTATACATGTTGCTCTTTACTCATAACTGACTGCGTATTGAATAAAACATAGTTAGACAGGGCCAATGATGAAGTCTTTGAAATGGAAAGGAAGGAGATCAAACCCATTAGCATAGAGCGGCTGACCTGTGTGTGTGCTGCGCATTCATGTGTGTGTAAATGCTGCAGGGTTCCAGGGATCCATCAGTCTGCCGTCTGGGGCAAACCTAAGGGAAGGTCATCCTGATGGATACATCCTGACATGCACACAGCCTGTGATGTCAGCTGTGTGTGTGTATGCATGTGTGTTTATGTGTGTGGGCTGGCAGGACAGCCAAACACAGGCATGGTTCAACAGAGCAGAGGGCGGACAGGGGAGTGCTAGCCTGGCCTTGGTCGTCCTAGTTTAGGAGTTTGAAGGGGGTTTTGCTGGCAGAGAGGTAATAAGGAGGGGGTGGATGGTGAAGCAGGGTGATGCATAGGGGTTGTCTGTGCTGGCAGAGGCGGTGGGTGAACAGGCTGAGGTGTCGGGGTGGGCTAGGGAGGCAGAAGAAAAGCTCCATTCATGAGTCGTGCCATCTCTGGCTCCCAAGGGGACTGTGGCTCATCAATGACCAGGCCAGCTGGGACGATGCACTCTCTCTCTCTCTCTTTCTCCCTCCCCTTTTCTTTTGTCAAGGGCCAGTGCTGTCAGAGCCACTAGTCCGAACACTGAGGCTTCTCATGAAGTTGGGTCCCTATTGGAATGCAGAGAAGGCCTTTAGCTATCCTGT
>OMLM01011764.1:0-59274 GCA_900302695.1 Helostoma temminkii | reverse complement strand
GGTGGGTGAACAGGCTGAGGTGTCGGGGTGGGCTAGGGAGGCAGAAGAAAAGCTCCATTCATGAGTCGTGCCATCTCTGGCTCCCAAGGGGACTGTGGCTCATCAATGACCAGGCCAGCTGGGATGATGCACTCTCTCTCTCTCTCTTTCTGTCTCTCTCTCCCTCCCTCTGTCTCCGTTTCACCCTCCCCTTTTCTTTTGTCAAGGGCCAGTGCTGTCAGAGCCACTAGTCCGAACACTGAGGCTTCTCATGAAGTTGGGTCCCTATTGGAATGCAGAGAAGGCCTTTAGCTATCCTGTGTTTTGCTCACCTTCAGTCCTGCATGTGACGTCTTAGGTCTGCAGTAAGAAATTCATCACCACCATCTGAGAACCGCTGTCTGTGGTAGCCATGCCAACTGGAGACCAGCTTAAAGAGTCATAAATTGTCCATATCCATGCACCTCAATGCTGGAGTTTACAGAGTGTGATTTTTCTAAGCCATAGTAATTTCTCCCTTTTTATATTTAAGCACTTTGCATTTAAGTGGTGCAGAATTATCAGCTATGATTTACCAAAGTTAAAAAAAAAACATCAACTGGCTGTTCATGTACTGGTTTTACCTACAGTAGAGATAGTGATGTCATGGATCTACTTGAATTGTTGTTCTCTGTACTACCATGGGAAGGAAAGAGGGGCAGGAAAGGAGCGAGGTTTGTGAGCTGCAAAGATGTGTGTGCTGCTTAGTACTGCCAGTGAAAGACCTGCATCAGCTGCAGCTGTGGGATGCTTCGCATGCATTGGCAGCAGTGTGCTGGTAGGGGCAGATTTGCATTTGTGGTTTCATATCATGAGCAACAATGTTACTCCCTCTCTCTTCCTTCCTCCCTTCGTTTGCGCACTCTCTTTCACTTGCTGTCTTTCGCTGAACCAGGAGCTTTTTGTGTGAGGCAGAGGATCCATGAGAACAGCCTAAGCAGAGCACTGGAGCATAACCCAGGCTGAAATGGATCCAAGCAAAACATCAACACTGGCAAATCTCTCCATCGCACACGAGGTCAAAGTCCATGTGGTTGTGGCACACAGCTATACACACATTGTACTAAAGTTAAACACCTAGCACTAATTCCACTCTAGTGAAAATGGGTTTTGCTGTTGTTAAAGTCACCTTTAAATGACATCTGAATCTGTGCGAGGTGAGAATGACTCTTCTGGTTAATATTTGCTTGTGTAAATGGTGATGAGTTTTAGAAGTAAAGAATAAGGGACAACATTGAAGGTCCTGTGGCCCGCATGTGTCACAGTGATCTAGAGGACCATGTGATCAAAGGGTTTCCTGAGACTTTCCTCTTTGCAGTGTGTGCTGATGGTTACAATATCCTTTCAACCTACTTGTTCTGCAGCTCTTTTTATAGTTCATAGACATTTTTGTTTTTTTGAAGTCTAATAAGTTTTTTGGAGTAGTCATATTTTCTGGGGGTTTTTTGTAAGAATATATGAATGCTATTGAGATGACAAATGCATTGTTGTGTTGCATTGTTGAAAAAAATATAAGGTAAAAGGAATTGTATTGCTGTGATGACAGTGTCACAGTGCTACCTGCTTCTGTTATCAGCATCTACACAGAGACTATGATATGCAAAGAGCTGAAGTACAAAGTGTTTGATTGTATAAATAGAACATAAACCTCATAAACTTCCATGTATTGTTCTGTTTGTCAATGTTCAGCCATGAAATAGTGTTTAAGTGATTTCATTTCACTTTCTGAAGGCTTAAGACTTTAAATTGACCTAGATTTCAACACAATAGGATAGTTAAGTGTGCAAATAAACATGTGCCTATGAATTTCTCATCAGTATGCTTATCTCCTTGTGTTGGTGTTTGTGTCCATGTGTCTGTGCAGCTGTTTTTATTCCCTTTCTCTGATGTTAATAATGAATGGGCACTTTTGTTGAGGGATCATACTGACCTTAGCTCTCGTGCCCATCTCTTCTTTTTCCAAACTTCAGTAGATCTTGTGGTCTCCTCTGCTTTCACCTCCTAGCAGGCTTCTTTGGCAGCCCCTTCATAGGCAACTCAGTGTATAATGGCACTTAATCTACCGTTGCTAGTTTTGCTTTTGTTTTCTGTTCCACTGTTGCCCTTGAGACCCCAGTAACTATCCTCTGACAGGAGCGCTACCCCCAGTGTCTATCCTTGTGATGTCCTATGCTTCTATATAATTGCAATTAGTGTACAATCGAATAGATCACTTGTGCCTTCTTTGCATTTCACTGAGCATCAACAATCAGTGAACAAAGGGCAAGGGTCTACAGTTAGACATTTGCTCTTAAATATGTGAGCTATGTCCACTCATTCTCCACTAAAACCTCCGGCTGCTCTCCAGACCGCTCACCCACCAGCTCCCTACATGCCTATAAAATCCTATAGCATCCCCCCATGCTGTTTTCCACTTTCACTGTTTCCCCGAGACCTACTGTTCCAGCGGGCCCACGGCCAGGCCGCCTCATTTCTTGCTCCGTGACCAAAACGCTGCCAGAGCCCGCCTAGGCTTAGGGGGGAGAACTAGCCTAGTTACCATGGTCACGATAATCAGCATTGTGAACAAGGCTATGAACAAGAAACTTTCTAAAATCAGCCTTAAGCTACTGTGATCCGTGTGTTACAGTGTTAATATTTTAGCTAGAGAGTCTCTGTTATAGGGAGGGATTTTAGTCTCACTAATTTGGTTCAGATTAAAGTTACAGTTAAGATCACTGCCTATTCCTCTTAGTGGCATGGATTTTTGGAGCTACATTAAGTGACTTAATTTCTCCAGTAAGTAACATGTAACAATCCCCTCTATAGTGATGACAGCCTGAGAAGTTCTTGATTGTGCTATGGCTTTGCAAGCTGAGTTACTATGTTATAAGAGACATGAGTTCATATGAAGTCTTTCTGACAGGACATAAAATATGTTGAATGAAATTTGGGAATTGAGTTAAAATAACATTTTGTCTTTGTCATTAAACCATAGATATCTTCTACAACTGAAATTGTCTCTTGTGTATCACTCTGTGTGTGTGCTCGAAAAAAACAGCATCTGAGAATTAAGCTCTGCCGTTATTAACTCCAATGCAGCCTACTAAAAGCCTGGATGAAGCTCTTTGTATGCTCTAGGGAATATTTGTGTTGTTTTTTTTTCATGGCATTCATGTAATTTCTTCTACATTGCTTTGTGGTTGTGGAACACGAATCTCCATAGACCTACCCCTCTACCTGTACCCTGTCCCTGTGTCTGGCTGCCAGAGATCAAAGTGATTAGTGTTTCTGCGTGGTTGTGTGCCATCTTGGAAACTGCCTAAACAAGTAAAATTAAAAAGAAAGGCCCTGTTGACTTCCACTTTGTTGAAAATAAATCTGAAGCTCTTTTCAAAGCTACACTGAATGATCAGTGTTAAGCCCAAATAAAAGCCTTTAGAAACAGCAGATTAATTGTCTGTTTAGGTGTGTAATTGTGGTTTGTGTGCAAAAAAGTGCATTTAAGTTGTGTGTTGCCTATCAGCTTTGGGAAAGTTTCTAAAATGTGTGGACCCTCTCCAGTTCACTCCTACATTTCAGACCAGATTATTTCCACCTTCTGGCCTAGCTTTAGGGAAAAAAATTTGATTTTTAACAGCAACTTTGCGTTTTCTCTCTCTACAGAGCTCCAGAGATCATTCTGGGTTTGCCATTTTGTGAGGCCATAGACATGTGGTCCCTGGGCTGTGTGATAGCGGAGCTCTTCCTAGGATGGCCCCTCTACCCTGGAGCCTCAGAGTACGATCAGGTAACACATGATGATTGCTCGGACTTTCAAATAGTCTCCTGACCTCTAAACAACTCATTATATGTGTTTGGGTACCTGCATACCTATGAATGGTCATGTGCAATTATGTTTATGTGTGCATATTCGTGTGTGTTGTCTCCTCATGAGTGAGTGCGCCTGAGTGTGTTTTGAGGGGGTGGGATGCTTCTCCAATCCCCCTGACAGCCCCTGATGATTCTTGCGCAGCCTCCCTGTTTATCTGAACAGATGCCACAGAGCCACTTGTCCAATTAGCACAGCCCCTGTGCTCCAGAGCAAGACACTGCTGTGTTCCCCTCTCTCTGTCAGTGAGATGAGGCTCAGTGGGAAAACCTTGAGCGAGTTGTGCTCCATCATAAAACAAGCTTATAAGATTTTTAAGTTGTTTTTTTTTTAAACTTAGCAAAATGTCTCATTCAGAAGTCTTGAATCAATCTCAGACTTTTGCGTTGAGGTCACATTTGGGTGGTGTGCAAATTCTAAGCTTCAGTAGATGGGCCTGGAGTAGTTAATGTCAGCTTAGATGTTGAAATACTTATCCCACTGATTTAGTGTTTTTGTCATCAGCAGGAAAGATTCACCATCCTCCCCAATTAAATGCAACTGATGATTCATTCATGCATGTGATGTGAAATTCTTGAATGCATTTTTTATCTTCTGTCTTCCAGATCCGGTACATCTCACAGACACAGGGTCTCCCTGCAGAGTATCTGTTGAGTGCAGGAACAAAGACTACCAGGTTTTTCAACAGAGACCCTGACTCCACCTATCCTCTTTGGAGACTCAAGGTACAACTGGAATCATACACATACTTTCACATGTAAACACAAATTCCAAGCTTGTGATGTTTCATGAGCAAAAGCATCTTTGAATATTCTAGAACTTTTAGCTGCACTCTGTGAGGTGCTGCCTGTTGATGGCTATAAAGAAAATGAGAGGTTAATGAGAGCAAAATGGATCTGTATGAGAGGACTTTGCAAATGGAAACCCAGTCAGGTGAATCCAGCTCTGAGGATATCTGCTCTAACTCCCTCCCACTGTCCTGCTATATAGGCCACTCAATAAAAAGGTCTGCTCCTTTCTTTTTTACTTAATTAACTTAACTTGAACTTTAGTGTGCCACGCAGTGAATTTTCACACTGGGTTCTTAACTGTATCAAACTGCGAATAGTGATCCAATACTGTGGATATGGAAAGTGTTTTTTTCTTTCTGCGTACTTGTTTCTAGAATTAAACTTTTCCAGAGCAGAGTACATTTGATTCTTGTGAATCCTAGTACCATAAGACATTGACAGCAACTGATGACCACAATTGCCCAATGAAGTCACATAGTAACAAAGTACACAGTGTACGTGTTCTCAGTAAGTACGTGGCCTTATAGCAGTTGTTAGGCAAGAGTTGCACCACTCTCTTGCGTTTTAAGATTTTTTTCCGTCTTCTCTGTATGTAAAACTGTTTTAAAACACTTTGTTGTCACTTTAAACAAGAGGGTTTCTGAGTTTCTGAAGATAAGAGTTGACAGCAGCATTGTAGAGAAGACACATTGATGGATTGTTAGTTTGCACTTGACACCACTGCTGCAGCTCATCATGATTTTCTTGTGTCTTTGGTATGTGGAAAATCAAACGCCAAGGCATCCTGACTACTTTTTTCCACTCTTAGAAACACACACAGACACACAAGGAAAGTCAGTCTGTAAGAGTGATTGCTCAGCTTTAATTTGACCTTGCCATGTGTTTCTGGGTAATAGCAGCTGCATTGCTTTGCTGACAGTAATTAAAAATATCATGTGTTCAGTCAGGAGGTTTTTATTGTCAACACGGATCAGTTTTGTGTAAATTTTAAGCCTTTGAGGAGAATGATCACTTGCATGCAACTTTACTTGTCTTTGCATTTTCATATAGCATGCAAAAATATGTGTCCAGCTGAACTTGTAAAATATGTGTGTGTGTAGTGCAATGTATATTCATTATATTGTCTAAATGTGATATAGTGAGTGCAGTTGGCCTCCCCCATCCTCCCTGGGTGTTAGATGAGTGTTTGTGTGCTACCCCAGGGTTGCTCAGAGGGCAAGCTGAGTCCTGCTGCACATCAACAACAAGAGGCTGTAATGAGCCAAATGTAAATAGTGCATTTCCAGAGGGGAAGTGTGATGAGATTTCATAGGAACATCTGCTTCTTGTCTCCCGCAGACTCCAGAGGACCACGAGGGTGAAACGGGGATCAAGTCCAAGGAGGCTCGCAAGTACATCTTCAACTGCTTGGATGATATGGCACAGGTATCCTGTTTCAGTATGACAAAGCATGACTCTCTCTTTCCCACAAATCAAACATGAGATGTATTTCTTGCTTTTTCACTTTCTTTTGCTTTAATCCCATCTGCCTGTCTTACATTAGATGTTTCCTCAGATAGGGCTGCTAAGGTCCTGGGCCAGTTTGATCCATCACATCCCGAGAATTATCTATCAAAAAATCCTTTAAAATATTTACCCGACCAAAGTCTGATATCCAGATGTTGTGTAGCTCTGCTGCTGTATAGAATTTTACAGAGTGAAATGAAAACAGCTGTTCACTGAAACCCCTCCTCAACTCTGCCTCTGCTCTTCATTTTGCTTAACCACTAGCTAATAAGTTACAGACAGACATTTGAGCTGAACATGTGGTGAGGCTAGTTAACGTGTTTGATATGTACAGTTTACCTTCTTATTTAAGCTGGAGTGAGTGTTGTGGCTATGTCTTCACCTTGTACATCTGTGGGTCATATATGAATCCTTCCGAAACATGTACACACACACGCACACACTCTCACAACACATATTCCAGAAGGATCAGACTAGTTTTTCTGAATGGCTCAGTGGGACCCATACCATGTTGTGTCTGTGTGACTCATCTGGTTAGCCCCTCTCTCTCTCCCTCAGCTTTGCAGGACACCTGTGGGAATCCTGTTTGTTTAGGGGACCTTTCATAACCCCAGGAAGTCACTTATATAGGAGACTTATATATGGAAAGGCACTGCCATTGAACCCAGCTATATCTAAAGTGACTTTCCTGTTTACCTCAGAGTGAATTTATCTCTACAGGGTGGGAAAGTTCACATGTAGCCATGACAATTTGATAGTATGTGCCTGACAGTGAAATGATAGTGAATGTTATTTTGTTCACCCTTGCTTGGCCAAATACTGGTTCTGCTGGCAGATATACTGTAGTAGTGCTGATGGAAAATTACAATGTTTCCTAGAGACCATCTAATCTCTGATGGTACTTTTTTGTGTTCATGTTCCTTGATCATGCATCTCATAATGATTAGCCAAGCGATAAGAGTTAAGCAGAGTTATTCTTTTAGAATATGGTCATCTCTGTGCACAACTGGCAGCAGTGTCTGGGAAATGGATAACACATGTAGATACTTAAGTGATGGAGACCATTATGGTTGTCCTGCAGTGCCCAGGGCTGCTGTCAGGTCTGTCTGGAATAACACGCTCCTGGCTGGCAAGCTAGTACTGCTGCCTGGGCTTGTAGAATTTACAGTTACCACACACACACACACACACACACACACATACGCAGCTCAATGTGAAATGAAACCAACCTACACTATGATATCCCCTGGGTCATCTCGTCGCTTTCACTGTTGCAGCCAGACTCAGCTTACTCCAAAAACACAGAGGAGCTATAGCAGAGCTGCACAAGCTTAATGTGGGCGAAAACTACTTATTTTGCCCCATCTCACGATCCCAGCCATATAAACAAGTCAGCATTGTGGACATCTGTCTCTGCGTGTATAATGGATGATATAGCTGAAGGCCCTGCAAGACAGAGAGGCTGGGTGCCAGGAAGAGATAATGAACCTTCTTTCAGTCATGGGAAAAGTAAGGAGGGCTTAGTCACAAGTATATCTAATTTAAGTAAATCAGAGAAGAACATATAGCAAATGCAGGACCCCACAGGGAGCCTGATATAGATAGAAGAATGGCTGGGAAAGCCATAAAACTCATTCAGTTTTTGCAGTCCTCTCTTACAAACACACTCTTCCTTTTCTTCTACTTCTTCTTCTTCTTTCTGAGGAATTATCATTTATGAGTTACATCTGCACATGTTGTAGGCCTGTGTAATAGACAGGTCTGCATCCTGAACGCCTAGTTCCACATCTCCTGAGGCATATCCCAATCTGTCCCACAGCTCGACATCTGCCATCCTTGCCCTTACTCCAGAGTGGCATGTCAGTGCTTCTCACGACACAGATGTAGCACCGTAAACAGCTGTTGACAGGCGAGACATGCAAGGCTGACCATCTTAGATGAAGTCCCTTTAGGTTTTTTACTGAACATTTCATTCAAGATTTGGAAACGTCAAATGTTGCCTCTTGTTGTTATTGAAAGCACTGAAGCATGAAAATATCTTGTACATTCATATACTTTAATTACATGGATGATAGCTAAACAATTTTTCATCTTCGGGCTTCCTGTTATTCAGCCTGATTATTGTGGTGCACCTCAGCCTGCTGCTATGCTTGTGCAACCAAACTGTATACATTTTCCAAAGTCATCACTTCCACTAGAAAAGGACAATATGATAATTTCTCACCTCATTCTGTAGATTATTCCTTTATCACAGCCAGTGGAGATGGCAAGCAGAGAGAAACGGTTAGAGTATGAATAAGCTGCACAGAGAAAGAGACCTAAATCAGATTTGCAGTGTTGATTGGCAGCACATCTGATAGCCCCTGGAGCAGGCCTAAAGATAAGCACTGCGTCTTTATGAAAAACAGGCCTGCTACCTCTGCATGGCAGTCACAATAAACAAGGCTGCCTGTCTGTTGCCACTGTCTCTGTCTTCACATTGCCTGACAATCTGCTAGTTTGCTTAAGCACAGACTAGCTATATCATAACCTTGTTCCACCTACATCATCCCTCACCCATCATGACAACCCTAAAAGTAGGCCCACACCCCAGTCTCAGTCCTGTGTCTGACAATTCAACACTGCTGCTTTCCCAGTATTAATCTACAATCTAAGCTGCAATGTTTAATTCGGATGAAGAAACACGATGGCAGCTTCCCAGGACTGCCTAAACCTGTATTTAGGTTAAGTTGTCTCATGTCATGTTTTTCAGAGGCACTAACAAAATGGTGTCCTTTGTGAAAGTTTTTTTAAACAAGTAGCCAATGGCAGCATTTATTGGGTTCATATTTTTGTTTGTTTTCACATCTCAGAAAAAGATAAAAATCTCAGTGAAGGCGCCAGGAGATATTTCAAGTGTTGCTATGAATACCAGTGCAAATGTTTATAATGTCACTAAGGTGCAAGGTTATCACTGGTTTCTGTGACACACAAACTGACACCCCAACTGATGAGGCCTTGTGAGTATTAATAGGTCTCTCTGTGGGAATACACTGTGGGAGAGATTTTTCTCTGTCGTCGGCACAAACGTTAAAGACCTTGAATAGTCAGCCATTCGTGAAGTATTTGAATGATGAATGATAAGATGCTTGTGTGTTTGTTTTGTTTCTACAGGTGAACATGACGTCGGATCTAGAGGGGAGCGACATGCTGGCGGAGAAGGCTGACAGGAGGGAGTTCATCGACCTGTTAACCAAGATGCTGACTATCGACGCAGACAAGAGGATTACCCCTATCGAAACGCTTAACCACCCCTTCGTTACAATGTCCCATCTCCTCGATTTCCCACACAGCACACAGTACGAGCCCTGTTGTTTACATGATTATTGTTATGGACAATGAAATAACATCTGCCTGTGTCAAATGACATTCCTCATTTTCCTAACTCTCTGTTTATGCAGTGTGAAGTCGTGCTTCCAAAACATGGAGATCTGTAAGCGCCGTGTCAACATGTATGACACAGTCAACCAGAGCAAGACGCCCTTTATCACCCACGTGGCCCCCAGCACCTCCACCAACCTCACCATGACCTTCAACAACCAGCTGAACACTGTGCACAGCCAGGTAAACCTACTAAAATAAATAAACATCCTCATTCAACAATAAAATTAGCTATCGCCTACTGCATTTTCATGGCAGGCTCCAATAAAGAAAGACACAGCGAATGTAAAAAGCCAGCAGTAACTGTAACTGTAACCTGACATATATAATGTAGTTATAAATTGGATCAAAACGGACAATTAAAGCCGAGCTGAAACTTTAATGAAAAGAAGTAAATGATGCATTTTGCTTAAACAGCCTTATCCAAATAATTGTATTTTAAATACCCAACTGTCAGTGGTTGAGCAGCTTAGCAGTCCATGAGCATCTGTTTGTCTCTTTGTTCTATTTTTTCTGTCCGTTCTTCCTGCCTGTCTGCGTGTTTCCATGCTTACTGGCCTGCCTTTCTGCCTTGGTGCATGCATCTCTGTCTGAGTGCATTTCTGTCTTTGCCCCAGATCCTGTGGGATTGTCACAAAGTGCTGATTACACACATGACAAGCCCTACTTCCTGCTTGCCTTGCATTCTAGGGCTTTCAGGCCTTAAGAATCCCTTTACCAGGCTTCCTCTCTTTTGCCCTCCTCTCACTCCTGTCCTCCTCTGTCTTCTCTTCATTCCTCCCATTTCCCTGGGTTGAGCCTGTGGTGCTTTACCGCTTTGTTCCCATACAGTCTGTGAATCGAAACTGCTGACTTTTTGCTTCTGCCAGGCGTCAAGTTGCAAGGTTTTCCAAATTGAGCCTAGTTACAACTCTGGTTCTCTCTCCCACCCTTCTCTTTAGTAAACACAGCTCTTTATCACCAGCTATATTGAGCCAGTTCACACTGTGTAGCATGCGACAAAAACTCCATCTTGGTGTGTGATTTAAATAGATTAACATTCCCTCAGCTTGTCTTTTCTGCTCCCGGCTCTCAGGGCATATAGACAGTCTTAGGTTAGTGATTTATTCATCTTGATTCATTTGCAAGGCTGGAATGCATCTTTGGCTTGTATTTTGCTGCTTCCGTGCTTGTTTATGATGAATGCCACAGTGCCATATTGATTATGTTTCCTCCCCTGGTGTTAATCGAACACACTAAAGAGAGCAAATGAAAAATGAAAGCACTGTTTCTGTATTTTCCTCCACCCCTGTGTACACTTAATGAAAGGGCTAAAATTAGACAGTGTCTGGTGGAGCAAATACTACTTACAAGCTGAGCAAACGTGTCTCTTAAAAGCATTTGTTTGTATCTAGGATGTTCCCAGGCGGTCTCAGCATTCCACATGTCTTATTAATGGTCAAGACATGCTGGGGAAACCTAAGCTTACATAACTATAATGACATATTACAGTACTTCTACCCAGCATATTGATTTGGACGGTAGATAGTGAAGCTGTGACATGAAATGTCAGATTTTGCTGCAGCTCTCAATATTGACTTATTATGGTTCTGTAACATTTACATTCAAACTGGGTCGCAATATGATATATAAACACCAGTAAATTTATGGTTGGCTTATTGTGCCTACAGCAGCACATTGTTCTGGCCTAAAGAAGCTTGTTTTCCAGTAAATGCTACATGATACACAGTGATCAAAAATCTGAGTGTGAATTTTCTTTGGTGGCATTTTGCTCATTGATGGTTGATTATTCATCATTGATTGCATCACTCTTCACATTCTTCCTCTCTCTCTCTCTCTAATTAACAGTGTGCATATTTTAAGACACATTCAAAAGAGTTGTCCAACGCCCTCATTCTTCCATTAGCTTTCATCAGTAATGGATGACTTGCTATTCATTTCCTCCTCATCCAGTTTTGCATCTTTGTGTTTGCATTGTTTTGTTGTCTTTCTGTTTGAACCATGCCTGGTGTTCAGCCTTTCCTCCTCGGAGCCCTGCCACTTCCCTGACATTCCCATCAGTACCTCCACTCTCATGATTTTTATTTTGGTCCCATCATTCCTTTAGGCCACCAACCTGGCTCCCTCCTCCACCAGCAATGCCACCCTTTCCTTTGCAAGTCCTGATGTCTCCATACTAAACTACCAATCTGCACTCTACCAGCCCTCCGCTGCCTCTATGGCAGCTGTGGCCCAGAGAAGCATGCCCCTGCAGCCAGGGGCTCCTCAGCTCTGTGCTGCCCGGCCCGACCCCTTCCAGCAGGCACTCATCGTCTGTCCACCTGGCTTCCAAGGTAAGGAGGACTGACCAGTCCGTATGCTTTAACAGGAAAGGAGTACTGTAGCCAATTTTAGTTTTACCTCTGCGTACAAATGTTTTCTTTTTAGGGCCATAAAGTTTTGCAGCGTTACCCTAACACAATGCAGGTGTTGTTAGTTATACCATGCAAACAGTGATTCAGTGACAGCTTGATGCAGCAGTTAATAATTTCAAAGTAAGTTTAATATCTAACTAAATTAGTATAATCATTTCTTTATAACACTCACTCACCACTCCTTTGTGTTTGCATTGGGAAGGGAGATGAGCCTTAAGGCATTATTTTATTACTTTATTCATTCTGAGGGATGGGTGATAACAAATTCCATTATTAGAACCTGTTTTTGTACTATTGCCATGACTACTGTGTTTATTTGAGTAGTGTTGCTATAGTCAAACATTGCAGTTTTGACATCAGTTGAATGCAGATAAATGAGCTTGCGTATATTGCAGTTTATTTGATCCCTCCTAATTTTTCAGATATGATGATATTGTTTATTAGTGACAGATGTGAAGGGTATTGCCGCACTTATTTGTTGACATCTTCTATGCGTATGCATTATTTGCACACAGGGCTGCAGGCGTCCCCTTCCAAGCACACCAGTTACTCTGTGCGGATGGAGAATGCTGTTCCCATAGTGACGCAGGCCCCTGGTGCCCAGCCTCTGCAGATCCAACCTGGCCTCCTTACACAGGTAGGAAGAGTTTCAAGTATCACAAAAAATGAACTAATATAGTTTGTTGGGACTCAACAGTAGCAGTGCCTCTCAGACTTGAAACTATTCACCTTCAAACAAAGCTCTCTGCATCTCTTTTTTTCATAAGCCTTCACTAAGAATAGTATCTATTGATGGAGGCTGGAAATCACTCAGTGTTCGTGACCCTGCCCCTGCTGGCAGCTGTCTTTTCCTGAGAACATTCAGTCCAAGTTCTCCTGTGCATTGCTCTCTGCCTGTCTCTCCCCGTTCTGTTCCCCCTCACTCGCTCTCTCTGTTGCCCTGTTCTCCTGGAGGCTGAGGCTGCCATGGTCTGATGCACACAAAGGCAAAAGCCTTTCACACAGGGAAGGCCTTCACTGGAGCCAGCACAGTGAAGCCGCAGCTTTAGCTGCTAATATACAGTTGTTGGAAGTAAAAGAGACTGACTGTGCATCACTCTCTCTGCACACACACACACAGTGTAGACTACTTCCATCACCACATTGCCTCTTTCCCTATGGAAATTTCCATGAAGGCTTTAAATATCCCTGAGAATCCAGGGAGTTTGAAGTGTTCCCTTATCTCCAGTTAATCATGCAGTAGGCAAGAAGGCAAGCAGCAGGCTCTGTGTGTGCAAGTGTGTGTGTGCCTGCATTTCTATGGTGGGTTAATCTGTCAGATACCAAATGGTTAGCTTCAGGGCTGCTTCCAAGTCAGGCGCTCCAAATTACAGGCCTCAGAGGATCCTGGGAGGTCAGGAGAAGCTTGGATGAGGCTCTGCACAACCAGAGAACTTATCACCAGATTTGTGGAAATGATGGATCTATCAAAGAAAATCAAGTCATCTTTATTAAGAAAAACATAGATTATATATATTGATATGTCATGTGTAGCTCGCACATTGTTGCCATGCTCTGCAGGTGTTGTCTATAATGTCTGCCTGCACACATGTTAAACAAAGACAGGCAACAGTTAATGTCAGCAGATGGTTTATATAGGCCAGCACGCAGCACACCTAATAACTGGGTGTGTGGTGTGTGTGTTTCTGTTTATTCCTATACTGTGGGAGGTCTCATAGAGTTGGCTGACTTGTTGTTTGCCTCATGGTTGCATTCTCCCCACCTGTGCCTTCACTCAACCACTGCTCACTGCCGCCCCTCCTATACCCTTTGCCCACCACAGACCCATGCTATTTTGCCCCTGAGCTCCCTGAGTGTGCAGAGAGGGGGCAGAGCGAAGGACGCACCAAGCAGGGAGGCAGGGAAACCAGCAGGACTTTTATCTGGAGCAGGAATGCAGAAAATGTGGAAACAATTGGGGAGTGAGAGCTGGGGCTTTCAAAGCCCAGAGGTGACAAAGGGTTTTCACCCGGGGAGTGTAGGTCGAATTGGGAGGCGTTGGGCCGTTGCTAGTGATGGCAGGCTCTGAGAAGAAAGAAAACGGCCTCCTAACTGGGTTACCATTTCAAGGCAGACAGACTGCTTACACAACACAGACGCCTGGTGAAAGAGGCATGTAGAGTGCCAGGAATGGAGATAGAGCGAGCAGGAGCGGGAGATGGATGGATGTATTAGAGTCTTTTAATGGCATGTTGATAAAAGGCCTTGGATGTGGTCTTAGATGTAAAGACCATCTCCAGCTCCAGAATGTTCCATTAGAGATGTCAGTCATCTGTGCACACACAAGGCAGCTCTGCTGGCCTCCAGATGCCCCCTGCAGCACTTCAGCTACAGGCTGGTTGTTTGCAACCTAGCTCAGGCAAAAACAAGTCAAACAATCATGCAGCCATACTACAGAACTTTTTGATAGACTGTAATGGGAACAGACAGAGCAACGCAAATATGTGAATGTACCTGTATAAAAGGGTTAAGATAGATGATGAAATGTAAAAGTAAAAAAATGTCACTGTACTACACTGCACAGATTTCTGCTTTGCATTTTATATTGTGCCTCTCACTCTCTTTCTCTGCCTCAGTTTAAACACAGGCTCTACAGTACATACGGATGGCATTGTAAATAGATGTGCAAATGGTATTAAAAGAGCAATTCATTAGCCCTGACATTAAAGTGCTAATCAATAGAACTGCATTAAACTATTAGGGTACACACAGAGTAACACACAAACGCGCTCAGGCATGCATACACACACACTTATCTTGGGGCATATTATGCCTGATATTCCTGTTCTGCATAAGAAATACAAAGTAGCCTCTTTCACATCTGCTTGAATAGGAATAAGAATTTAATTAGAACGTAGGTTGATTTGACTCAAGTCAAACACATAATCACACTAGTTCACAGACAAATACATACACATAGGCTCAGCTACTAATACACAAGCACACAAAAAACAGAGCTGCTGTACATCTTTATTAAGTCCTGGTCTTATCTCATCTGTCTCCTTGAAACTTTGTTCATTTTGCATGCCCACTAGCTATTTTAAAGCAGCTGTTATGCACTTTCGAAAAGATAATGTAATTTATCATAACACCCTCAAACTAATCAGCCAGGTTCAATGAGTTTCCCTTGTTCATGAATTTGTAATGTTTGAATTAAAAGATGCCAAAAAAACAAGTCTAGGATAACTTTCCAGACGCATGACAGACTGTATAAAACAAATAATTAAAATTCAGAATTTGGACATTTTGTTATTTGGCAGCTGACTCTTTTTCTGCATCTCCTCTGTGTCCTTTTAATCTCCATGTCTCGTCTTCTTCCTCTTCTGTGTTTTTCCCCCTCTCTGTGTTCTCCTAACTTAGCAGGCCTGGCCCAGCGGCACCCAGCAGATCCTTCTGCCTCCAGCCTGGCAGCAGCTCACCCACACCTCAGTGCAGCATGCCACTGTCATCCCCGACTCCATGAGCAGCACACAGCCTCTTGCCAACTGGAGGTGAACAACATTGTTTCTTATTTTTGACTACTCCCAGTCAGTTTTAACCTTCACTTTTTGAGAATTAGAGAGTACTGTACTGTACCTACCGATGAATGTCAAAATCTAAGCACATTGATTTTAGTTTATACACATAATACCAGGAGTGAGTCTGTATTTCATGCCAGGTAAACTAAATGCAAAGGCCAGCAGTGGCTTTATTACTTTTATGGTTTAAAATGCTGTAAGAACGTGGTATGGCACGAGTAGTCTGTAACTCCCTGACACCTTTTCCTTTACTTTTAGTGAAGCACAGTCCTCATGTGTACACTGTGCTTTTGTATGAGTAAATTTACCTCAGGAAGATGGGACGTATGTACGTGTAGAGACATCATGTAATACAGACAGTCACTGCAATGACTCAATAAATGGATGGATAGGTGGGAGAAGGCAATCTGCAGGGAGATGTGGGTATATAATGTGTATGTGTGCAAGGCTGCTGGGGCCATGCATGCTCATATTCATTCAGAGCTGTCCATCTATGACCAGACACTCCCCTCCTCATCCAGTGGCAGATCTGTTGTCCTCTGAGAGACGATTGGGAAAAGTGTCGCACTTCCTCTGCAGAGCTATTGCTCCACAGTGCTGGTGTCAGCTCCTCTGCCCTCCCTTTTTGCTCTCTGTTCAGTCTCCTCCTTTGGTCATCTTTAGTAAAGTTAGTTGCTGCCACCTGCTGGCTAGAGTAGGAGAAATCCAGTTGTTCTTGTTCTAATCAGTGTTTTATTATCTCGGTAAATAAATCCCAGAATGACATGCTGAGCTACTTACACTGAAATTCTTTTATATGTTATATTACAGGAATTCCCACCCTCATGGCAGCCATTACAATCCCATTATGCAGCAGCCAGCCTTGTTGGCTGGCCACGTCACACTCCCATCCAACCAGACGCTCAATGTGGGAGTGGCACATGTTATGAGGCAGCCTTCAACCAATAATAACTCTTCTTCCAAAAAGAACAAACAGCACCAGATGTCTGCCAGGTACTTGGCCACTTAGGTGCCTCTAGACTTACTATAAGCCATCATCCTGGCAACTGAAGATCATCACAATAATGTGTTATTTGATTTTGAGGTCTTTGATCTTTAGCGTCTGTGCTTTTTGCACTCTGTAAGACACTCACCACAACCCCTGCTTTTTCTATTAGGAACATGTCAGCCTATGAGGTGTCATCTTCCCAGACCGTGCTGTCTCCACAACGCTCCAAGAGAGTGAAGGAGAACACACCCCCACGTTGTGCTGTGCTACAGAACGGCTCAGCCTCCACCTGTCCGCCCCTACCGGGTTGTGGGGGAAGCGGGTGGGGAACTAGCGAAACAGACCAAGCTTCCAGCACCACTCGTGATCATCAGCACCAGCACCATGTCCCCAGACAGACCATCATCATCCCTGACACTCCCAGCCCTGCAGTCAGTATCATCACCATAAGCAGTGACACAGATGAGGAAGATGACCATAAACAAAACAACAGGTCGGTGCTGGGTTTTTTTGGAGAGAACCTTTTCAAAAACATGAATCAGCTCTCACTTAGCAGGACAGTTTCCTCCATTTCCAGCAAAACTGAGAAGTCAAGTCTGATTTAATGTTTTAATTTGGTGTTTAACATACTTCAGGCATTTGTAATGACGTATCTGTGTATATCTTAAAGTAAGCTATTTAATGCAAATGGTAATCTCTGGGGTAAATTTTAAAAACAATGATAAACACACCCGTAATCCAAAGGGGACAAAGTGGTTCAGAAAATTGATGGATGCTGGATGATATTGACAACATCTTATATGTGTGATATAAAACACAAGGCAAGTCGTCACAGGTAGAAAATTACAGAAGGTTAAGTATTTACGTTTAGAAATGTACAGATAATTATATACATACAGCAGTAAAATGCTTTTCTAATCGCTGTAATTGATTTGGCATTTTCAGTAACATTCTTACCACCTTCTTCAGCTCTTCTTCAAAACAGAGGAAGAATGTCATCAGTTGTGTGACTGTCCATGACTCACCCGACTCCGACTGTTCCAGCAACAACAGTCCCTACACCGTGGAGTCCAGACCTCCAAACAACAACAGCTACGACACAAAGACCACCATACTGGACAACTACAACAATGGCAACCCCCGCACCATCATCATCCCCCCTCTCAAAACCCAGAGCAATGAAGTTCAGAATGAGTGTGAGCGCCTGATGCCAGGTAAAGGATTTTGACTTTCTGATTTTCAGAAGCTGAAAAACAGCATCATGCATTAGCTAGCAAATATTATGTTGCTAGTTACTAGTGTTTCCGCTCCTTAACTAACCAAACTTGTCTCCTATTCTGTGCAGATGCAATGAACCATCAGAATTCAGCTTACAAGTTCAAATCCTCTAATGGAGTAGTGTCTGGCAATAATCATGTACCAGGGGGCGTGGCTGGAGGGGGGTCCTACCGGCAGCAGCGCTCAGGGCCACACCCCCTCCAGCAGCAGCCTCTTAATCTCAGCCAGGTAAGAGACCTAATGAGCATTATCAGATGTCAGATTTGCAAATAATAGACTTTTTGGAACATGTTTTAAAGGAATAATTTGACATTTAGGGAATTAGACTTGTTTTCTAGTCAAGAGTTATATGGGCAGATTGATGTCATTCTCATGTCTATATTGTAAATATGAAGCGAAAGCCAGTAGTTGATTAGCCTAGCTTCACACAAATGAAGGAAACTGCCTGCCTGGCTATTTTCAAAAGTAACACAATCCACCTCCTCCACCTCCTCCTACCTCTAAACTTATATCATCTTCCAGGCTCAACAGCACATGGTAACTGACAGAAATGGAGGTCATCGGCGTCAGCAGGCCTACATCACCCCCACCATTGCCACCCAGGCCCCGTACTCCTTCCATCACAACAGCCCCTCTCACACAGGAAATGTTCACCCACACTTGGCTGCCACTCACCTACCTAGCCAGCCTCATCTCTACACCTACACAACCCCTGCTGCTCTGAGCTCCACCGGCACTGTGGCCCACCTGGTGGCATCACAAGGCTCGGCACGTCACGCGGTCCAGCACGGAAGCTATCCACCAAGCATCGTCCATCAGGTCCCAGTCAGCATGGGCCACCGTGTGCTGCCATCACCAACTCTGCACCACAGTCAATACCAGGCTCAGTTTGCCCACCAGGCCTACATCAGCGCCTCGCCTGCCTCCACTGTCTACACTGGATACCCGCTGAGCCCCACCAAGGTCAACCAGTACCCTTACCTCTAGAGAAGACACTGACTGACACTGGAGAGTCTGACCCAGCGCTGCTGCTTTCCTCCAAACCACCTGCCCTGAGCCCCATCGACATCATAAACATCCTCACCTGAACCTCAGACATAAACAGAGACAGAGGAACATGCAATCCTCACACAACTGTCATGTATAACTTGAAGATATTAATGAGAGAGAAAATGAAAAAAAGATTCACAACGTCTCCAGAAGGGAAAGATGAGATGGGGTTGAATTTCTGAGGGGTACAGTTCAAGGTGTTTTTTTCTTTTCTTTTTATTTTCCTGAAAGGGCCAGTTTTTGCTTTTATTTGTCTTTTTTTTTTTGCTTTACTTTATGAGCAAATTAATGTCTCATTAATTTTACAGGGATGTTTGGAACAGGCCTTTTGGGACAGTGGAGTTTTTCTGGTTTGTCTTCTTTTACTTTCCCCTCTTAAATTTGGGAAGTGACTGTTGAACAGAGGTTACTGACTGGAAGTTTGGAATCCCAAGAGAACTGGGAGAAGGTGAAATACGGAAACCTGCTGCTCTTCAAAGAAAAAAATATTGATGGCCTTGAACTGTCTTAATATTTCCAAATCATTCATGGTGTGGGGAGAAAAGAGAGGCAACTCCCCCCCCCACTCCACCTTCTCCCAACGAGGAGGCTTCTGGAAATATAACCAACAGAAGACAACAAACTTTTTAGTGTATTTATAGATAATTTTCCTTTATGTTTCACCTTTACGATGATATTTCAGTTTTAGCTAGGTGTCTTAGCTGGGCCCCGTTCTTAGAATGTAGCAGTCTACACCTGTTTTAAGAAGACAAGTTTTTTCCTGATACCAATAGATTTATTTGTTCCTCTTTTTTCAATGTGATTGCACAAAGTGGTTATAATAACATAGGCATGTACAATGTGATTGTCTGTGTGTGCTACTGTCAGCCATGCGTGTGTAGTCCACCTTCTCCAAACCATCTTTAACGTCTTTAGGTTTTGAACATTGTTCCCTCGTAGTGCCTTACAGATATAATGACACAGTTTACTTGGCTTGGATCCTGAAAGCCACAAGAGACTATAGCTATACTTAGAGAGACACATTTCCCTGTTTGACATCTTAGACGGGGCAGTTGTAGCTCTCTTCCAGGTGTAGGCTCAGCCCTCGCTGTTTCTTGTCCTTAATGACAGCATAGCATAGATGATGAAGATTAATGTCAGAGCCGGTATCACACTGAGCTATTTTGTTATGTGTGCATGAGATAACTTGCCTGGGGTATTTACCAAAGTCAAATAAATTCCTGTTACATTTGCTCTGGATATTAATGTAAATATGGAAATGTACAGTATAGCTGTAGCTATAAAACGTCTATCGCAGTGACACCCAAAATTTGGCTTTAGTTTGGACTATATCTGAGTTTTCTTTAATCACACAAGGGAATTCATGCATCGTGACTACAGAGCAGAATATTAGCTCACTTTTCATGTACAGGGAATGAGTTTCAGTAGAGTTTACAAGAGACACACTAGAGGACATTGTTTTAAGGTTAAAAGCTAGTCCGAGTGAAGGGCCTTACAGAAAGTGATTGTTGCCATGTGGGTGAATCTGTGAGGCTAGAGATAGCCTGGCTGCAGCGAAGAGACAGGGCATAGAGAGAGAGAGAGAGAGGGAGAATTGTTTGCGAGAGATACTGTGTAGGCACGGTTGACGGGGCTGAAAGCATAGGGTCAGTTTAGGTAGGGACTGTGCAGGGCGGGGTGACACTCTCTATCTTAAATTGGACTAAAATGGTAGCAAGTTGGCACTGAGCAGGTTGATAGTAACACTGAGCCCGAGTGGCTGGTGGGAGCTGCAGGAGCACTACCTTACCTGAATGCACACTTATCATTCTGATATGAATGCTGTCCGTTGTTGCTACTGCTGTTTGTTTCTCTGGCAAAGATAATTGGAAGTCATTTGTTGCGCTTGAGGTTTGTGTAGCATCTCGGAGGTGCAAGAACAGAACAAAAGGGAAATGTCATAGCATACACCTGGAAGGGCACCTTGTAGATGATTTGTTGCCACTGTCCATTTGTCTTCGAACCAGGTACACCACAGACAGACAGCAGACGGGATACCTGAACATATAGAGAACCAATAGGGCTGTCGCTTTGTGTGTTTGCTGCTTGATTTAACAAACTTCATTTTCTTGTAGCCAATAATCTCCTCTGTTCACTTGTCCTCTAGAACGTGGGCACATCCAGACTGCTGGTGGTTTTAGTGAAAGCCTTCCCCTCTCCTTCATGGTATGCCATAGTACTTGCATTTGAAGTGATTTTATTTTAACTTAACATTATCTTGAACTTTTTGACATGGCTGTAGTACATGTTGTGTTTATTTTTAGAGATTGTTGCAATAATCCTTGTGGATGTTTTATCAGAGTGTGTGTGTTTTTATTATATGTAAGGCTCATTTCTATTTTGTAACCTGGGGACTGATGTACAGTAATATTTAGTATTCCTTGGAGGTGGGTGCACCTGTGTAAAGTGTTGCAACACTGCTGAAGTTGGTGTTGAGTTGATGATAATCCAGTGGGGCCCTTATAAATAAATGCTTGGCTTGAGGGTGCCACACCCCACAGTGGTCTTTCATTCTGGTACTTGTTCCCCCAAAAACTATCCACTTCACATCAGCTCCAGCATGCAAGCCTTGGGTCCGGACTCATAATGATATGATTGCATAGTACGTTGCTGATAACATCATTTGTCTCTGTTTTTTTGTTGTCTTCTTATTTTATTATATCAAAATAATTTCGTTGTGGTCTTTGGGGCCTAAGCACACACGCGTAAGGGAGATGATTTTCCATTGAAATCTTTTGCCTCCTCTGTTGAGGATGAGACAGACTACTGACACATTCCACCGTTTGAGGGGATTTGGTATTACCCATGCTACACTGCTCTCCTGTTCCCACTCTTGTCAGCACGGTGATAGCGTTGTCATCCTTTGACTTTTTCGCTCCACCCACCAAAGAATTCAACAGATTGACCATGTACAGCACAGCACAGTACAGTACAAGCAATCCACCACAGTGTAGCTAGAGTAGATTGGCAATAACTTCTGGTCTCATGTTTTTAACACTTTACAAGTGCTTTTAAAGATGTGTTGTGTTATGACCAAGAAAATGCATGCGTGCATACAATATAGTAGTAAGTACACAGGGAGGATTTAACATACTTAATGCATACAGCGATTTCTTTAGAATTGGGACATTTAATTGTGAAAAGAGCTGCAGGTTGTTCTGGAGCTATTTCTCTTAGATTTTTCCTTATTTGTCATACTTGGCCCCTGTTTAGACTAAACCATTATTTAACCTCTCTCTAAATTGTTTTATATATCTTTTTTTTTTGGTTTAGTTTAGTTTTTTTGGTTTGTTTGTTTTGTGTGTGTTGTTGTTGATTTGTAGCTTTATTGCTGTTGTAAGAAAATGAATTTGTATAAAATGCATTTGTTTTACATTAGCGTGCCATGGAATAGACTGTCCTGTAAAAGTTCATTAATCAAAGAAAAAAAAACTATACCTTTAAAACCTTGGTCACCTGCACAAAATGAATGTACTATGTGACCTGCAACATCTGAAATGGCTTTAGATCTTTCTCGGTGGGTGACTACTAGTTTAATTTCCTACACCATTTGTGGCCATGCATGATGCAATAATTACACATCTGATCTCCAGCAAAATCCCAAATGAGACATAATGTAAGATTACCAGTATCCTCATAATTAGGGGTTATAGAATAATCATTATTTTCTCAAATGAACCATCCAATTAAGAGAAGCCCTGTAAACGCAACATTGTGGAAAGTAACTTTGTGTGTATGATACTTTTGTCTATCACTGTGTTTCACATAACCATTGTTTTGTGTTTTATAAAAGGGGGAAATCAGATATGTGAGCACTGATTTAGACTGAGTGACTTTACAATTACCAAAATGTGCTGAAGTAGAGTATAAAAATGCTTTGTGTTGTTGAGGTGAGCATAGCCTTCCCAGCTACTGTCTTTTCTTAGGGTACTGCCTTCTAAATAACAAAAACATCTATTTAAATCAGAGAAAACTAAATAAGGCAGCATCTCCCTCTATATGAATTTTCCTGTGAACTACACTCTATACTCTATGCTCATGCTGTTGTGAATACTCCTCCTGGAGTTTGGAAACACTGAGAAACATTCCTAAAGTCATGGCACACAGTGCTATACATTAGTCTCCTACGGACAAACTCCTCTTACATGACTTGAAGCTTAGCAAGATGTGAACAGCCAACATCAACCCTCACAAATATCAACAATAAATAATTTAGCAAAGTTGCTTCCCAAAGTACAAGTGGGTTAGAAACAAGTGTTAGGTGGATGAATCATATGCTGATGTACTGTGTGTCACCAGGAAATCCATAATCTAGCTACACAAGAAATTCTTAAAGCCCTTTTGAATGAGAGTGTATGTTTTTGTTTTTTGACATTTGTTAAGGAGATGTGCTCTTTTGCAGGCTATGCCTTGGTCGAATTCAGGTTGAGGTGGTCAAGGTTTGATGCCGTCACTGACGGATGATATTTGATAATTGCAGCGAATGAATTTAAGAAACTAAAATCAATTCTATTAAATAGTTGTATTCCTATCATATTCGTTTATTCAAACTGTGTGAAACCAGGCAAGGACATGAGGCAATTATCTTAACTCCCTCAAATGTTTTTGGTTTGAGTTTACATGAATGAAAAACTTGCTTTTCCCAACTAATTTCAGTACTGACTCAAGAACAATCTCAAGTTGTTTTTTAGTGTTTAAAAATGGAATCTGGAAGTTGTAGACCAAAGCTTAATTCAAAGCCAGATTTGCCTGTTTACATTAGAAAAATATCTTGTTTAGCTGGAGGTCAAAGTCACATTCCCCCTTGCTACAGCCTCAAAATTCTGTTATTTAGAGTAGCTCAAGTGCTTAAATAGCTACTTGCACATTAATGCAAGTGATTTAATTTACTTTTTCTTAAGACCTAAGAGTGCATCAAACCATGACCCCCTTATGTGTCCATTGCTGTATGGTTTTTCAGTGGTGTAAAATCTCATTCTTTGTCTGTAAAGCTAACGTGTGCTGCAGTATTTCCTAGTATACATCTCTGTTAATTGTTTTTTCTTATTTACTTTTGTTTATCAGGATGTGATGTCTCATTATTTCAATCTGTTGAGGTAGCGTTCTATGTATACCCTGTTCCTTAGCCTAATATTATTAAGTATGTTACAAGAATGGATATTTTACTGGCTTTATAGGATGTTTAAATAAATATAATAATGACAATAAGAAGGATTAATTAAACCTCCTAACAAGTTGAGTACTTGCTACTAAGCGCTTGTGTTACCATTATGATGTTGTGTGCTTCTCTTAATCATTTTCGTTGTAGAAAAAAAGGAGTGAATTTATATTAGGCTTCGAAAAAACTAATGATAGAATTGTAAATTTTACAGGAAGATTTTAACAGACAAACAGCTTTGTCAAAATAGAAGAATATAGTTATTTTAATTGTCCTCTTTACTAACTGTAGGGTGACAAGGGGCTCGCATTGTGGTGAACTATGTTATAGCTTGTTATTCACTGTTACTTTTGATCATTTTTTCGGTCTCCAAGGTGAATCGAGTTATTAATGAGAATTTGTATGCTCACATATGCATATTGTATATGTGTAGAAATGTAATCACACTTTGTCTTGGATTTACATTAAACTGTTAAGTCACGGCACCAGTGTCCTGTTTTCTACTGTGGTGCATGTGCACACATGCGTGAGGTTTATTGTTTGAACTTGGGCATTGTAACTTTTTTTAATATGCCAGAAAGGCTATAGAAATATACAGTATTATGCAAACATACTCCACACTGTCACTTCAAAATGATCAACTTGTTTGGCACCTATTAAAATGTACTTAAACTTTGGCTTCAGTGTAGCAGTTACTGTACTTTTGTACCAAAGTGAATTTATTTCAACTACAGAACTTATTTAACACAACTTATTGACTGTAAAGAACAGTGGCTTAATGGTCAAAGGGTCCACAGTATGTTTCTAGTTCTAACAATGGCAAGTACGCATAAATGTATGATTTGTCTCCCACAACAAATATTAAATATTACTGGGTGAGTAGCACTTTAAAAAAGGTCAGTTTGTCTGAATCGAAAAATGTTTTAATATGATACATTTCATATACTTTACAGCTGACGTTTAGCTGATAGAGGTAGAGCCATTTTATCTACTTCTATCTACATTTTATCTGTGGGTAGTTCAATATATACAGTATGAGAGTGTAAAAACTGCAAAGTATTAACTGCTGTTACACGAATGTGGTGAGGTGACTTCTAGCTCAGCATCTGTGGCTCTATAGGAACTATACACTATCAAACTACTAAAGACAGAGATGTTTCATGATAAGGTGACATGGAGTTCTGAATATCATACTGCATTAGACAACATGAGTCCTACCACTAGGTAAGCCACTAGGTGGCGGTGTGCACCAAACTGTACATAATCTGGAGGTGACGTGATCAGGTTATGCTGATCATCTGCATTTATTTTCACCCACAATCCTCGCTATGCATGATACTTACAGCCTACACCAGCAAGCCACAGCTCATGCCGTGCAGGCTCATGGCGATTTAGAGTATTAACTTACGTTTATATTGTAACAAACGATGTTACAGTATAAACATAAGTATGCATCATTGTTGTGTCTTGTCAGATGTGAAAACACACTTAAGTATGGTTATGGAACAGAAAAGCTTAGCCAGAGGGGCAGGTTATACTAAAAAGATTCTTTACGGAAAAATATGCAGGGTAATAACTGTTGGATAGATTTAATAATGCAGGACAATAAGGCAGCTCTATTCATCTAATAAAAAGGCCGACAATGATATACCCTGTCATGGATATACCTTGTTGAAGTACATCATCGCATGAGGCAACGTTGCCGTGGAAGCCGCAGACGCCAGTCGATGGTGAGCAACCTAGTTTCTAAAACCCTGCTCTGACAGAAAAGAGCTACAGCCAATGAGAGCGGGTTTTGATGAATTGCAGACGAATCAGGAATTCCAGGGGGCGGGACTAACCAAATCCTCAGGACGAGAGAAGGTAAGCGTTACCAAAAGAGTGTCAGATGAAAATCAGCTACCAGCTCCTGCACGGTACGTCTACGCTGGAGTAACTTCAAACGCAGGCAGACGGATACCTGAAGGTTAATGACAAAGCATTTTTTTTATCCGAGGATATTTTCTGGTAAACCAGACAAAGGAATTAACAGAGTTGGAGCTCCCTTTTTTGGTAAGTCTGCATGCGCAGCTGTGAGCTGGCTCACAGGAAAGGGGAAAGGAGGAAAAAATGGTGTTATCTGTCCACTTAGAGCTAGCTGTGGGAGATATCAGCAAAGTCTGTTAGCTGGCCTGATTTTAGCATTTCCCTGTGTCACCCAGAGGAGGGATGTAACCTGCTTTGTCTAGCCTTTGTAGAGCCACATGACTGTTTAAGTAACGGGACGGCATGTAGGACAAGAGGCTGTATCATGATGACACATGATGAAAGCTAGCCACACAGCCGGGGGATGAAGTCTGTGGTGGCTTTATGTGCGGTCCGCGTTTGCCTTATTGACCACGCTGGACGTTTACTCGCCTATGTAGAGTCATTTTGGTACCTTTTTTTATTTAATGGGATAATAACGCATCGTTTTTGTTGGTTTGCTCGGCTCATTATAACCCGGTTGGCCATGTGCATGAAAGGTTACTTTAACAATGTTTTAACATGGGACAAACTCTGTGTAACCCCAAATGAACTTTTTTAAAATCTGGAATATAAAGTTGTTGTTTTTTTTAATAATCGTATTTCTTTTAGAGAGATGCACAATTTGTGCGTGGAGAGAGTGGTAGAACAAACCAAACGACTTAGATGTATTTTTCCAAATGAAAGCTAGTTTTTGATCAGTCAATAGGCTGTTTATCTGAAATATTGCAAATATTATCTTGTTCCAACTTGTGCCATCTGACCCACTTGTGTTAAAATAGTTTTATAGTTATTGCCATTATTGTGTGCTTTGGATTTTATAATCAAATAAAGGTTTTGAATTATTGATATAGAGTGTGTGCTTATGTGTACATCAGTTTAGCAGGCTGTTTCCAGTTAATAACTTATAGCTGGATACTGAAGTAGTAAAAGTGAATAGTTTTTTTTTGTTCTGACTGTTGCTCTTTTGTTTTCAGCGATCATTCTTCACTGTGAACATGTTATGGAAGGAGGAGCCCTAAACTGAAGGTGACCAAATCAAACGACTCGCAGTAACCCAAACCCTGCTGTCTTCAGCATGAATCTTCTCTTCTCAACTGGATGAAATGCCTTGACCTCCTTCCCCCACATACCATGGCAGGTTTCGTCTCCGCTGTGGGTTTAGTGGTGATGCTAAAGGCACTTGTGTGCACCCGTGGCCAGGGTGCATTGTTTCTTGGAATGACAATGTTGGTGACAGTGATCTCAGCTGAATCACCTGTCGCAGGTAAGAGAACATCTTTCGCTGACTCACACAACATGATCCTCTAATTTGTGCCTTGTGTTACATGAACAACACACATCAGTATCTTTACTGCATTCAGTGTTAAATTGTATTGAGCACTGAGGTTTAGTGCAAAGGAGAAAATACACATTCGTGTGGTATTTGCGTGGACCCACATAGTAGTACAACTCAGTCCAGTACAACCAATGTCCATGTTTCTTAATCTAACTCAATTGTATTCAGCTGAATAACCTGTTGAGTGTGTCTATGCAGTGGAATGTAGCATCCACATTTTCAGTTTTGACAAAATCTTTGTCTTGGTGAATTAGTTTCTGGTCATGGCTGTCTGCTTTTGTCCTCAAGATTGAGTTCGAGAGGAATCAGAAAAATATTGTTTGTAGGACATTTCCAGTACCTGATTGCAGGAAGACTACCTTAACAGTAACAGTATTTTTTTTCTTTCTAGGATCACTTTACTAATACGAATTTTCAGCATTAATTGATATGATTACGCACAGTCACACCTAGTACTGGCTAAATACAACTGCAGTCTTGTTTGTGGGCCTCAGAGCAGGTAGGGGTTGTTGGGGATACTATGCACCCTGCTCCAGGCATGTAATAACCAGTGACCATCCAATCATTGGCTTGTTGTACTTCACAATTCTTCTACATAATTGTTGTTGTTTGTCATTGCATTTGTTAGCGTTTTGTTTATTTCAGCAGTGTATGTAGTTTAATGCAAAAAGTCTGAGCTCACATGTCCTAATTGATGTGGGCAGAGTCAGGGCTGCAGCATGGCCTTGCATAGCTCTGATATTCATTCAGTGAGGACACATGCTTGATTTTGGCTGTAGTGGCTGTAACACTACACACACACACTGTGGAGTTAAACCAATTTTCAGTAATTACAAAAAGAGAGAGGGTCTAAATCCTTCCAATTGATGTTTTCCTCAGGATTACTTTTATAAATAGAGGCATGATCCCACTAACACCCCTCCCCCCTGCACACTGCCCAGTGAAAGGAAACCGTTTCAAGAGCAGTTGAAAACTCATGATATTACGTTGTAATAGGATTATGTATTAATGCTAGGGTGAAAGATTTGTGCAGGAAATCAGGAATTAGTAAATATCCTCATACTTGTATGATAACACATTAATTCACAGTTTTATGCTGTTAAGCCATACAGAATAAAACCTATACAGTTGTATAAGTTTTGATTGCTTGCACAAAGTACATTCTGCTTTCTCCATTTGGCATTTACATATCATATCTGACCAGCTCCACATCTCTCATGTGGAGATGGTTCTCCTAAAAGCAGAACACACGTGTATTGATTGATACAGCCTGATGGGCTGGACAGTATTGGCATACCTATTCATAGCAACCAAAAATAATAATGTTTTTGTTCAGGGTTTGATGTGGACATCCATTTCATTTATCATTAAAGGTATTTTGGCTCACCACATTTCATGTTTGTGTATCAGTGACAGTGGTACAGCAAGGTTTTCAGAAAATGGTTTCTGTTCCATCATGTTCTGCATTTTCATAGGTATGTTTCATTTGCACAAGGGATTTAAGATAAGTGTTTAATTCTCTTACAGTATCGTCTGTCAAAGCAGTGATGCTGGTTTTGTTTTTCCATATATCCTCATGATTTTGATGATCATACTGAGCTAAATGCAACAGCATCTCTTACACAGTTCGCCTGTTTGCAGACTACAAACCAGACTCCTAATAAAAAGAATATAATTTATGGTTTGGACAGACCTCATAGAACAACATGCAGTTCTGAATATTAAGCACTTTGAAGTACAGTTAACAGTATTACTGTGTAACTGAAGGATCAAGGAACGTAAGATATTTGCTTTTATTTAAGTATAATAAAATAAAATTGCAACACTGTACAATTGGAGACTGTTGTTGTTTTATGTGTGACAGTTGTGCAAATCTGATACAGTATTGCTCATACACCTCAGCATATCTGAAAATTGCACTTCACTAGTGCACCACCACTGTCTTAAAACCTCTTTTTAACTTCTTTAATTTTGCCCGTGATTTTGTATTTCTACACAGAACTACGCTATCTATCAGTCTGGTCCGACTAACAACAGCTCCCTTGGCAAAGGTCCTGGTACAGCCTGTCATGTGGTGGAGCTTGAAGTGTGCAATGCAAAGTTTATGATTTGACAGAAGGCTTGCTGTCATTTTTAGTCATGTTGCCTTTTACTTTAAAAGTGCAGTCATTTAATGTTTAATTCCTTGCCAATGATTGATATTAAGACAGAAATAAGACACAACATATTATAATTTAAGTGTATTGTGTCGAGAAGTCAAGTTTGTATATAACTATAAATAGCATTGAGATGAACTGTAACTTTTTTTTAGATTGTTGAACCAAATCAAAAGTTAATTAAGGACACACTGTGAAACTGTGTTTTCATTCATAATGTCAAATCCCTGTTGCAAATGACACTAGTACTCATAATAAGTCATTGAGGCAAAACAAACATGTAAAAACATTACACTTCTTGGCTTTTGTGCCATTCATCGTTACCTTTTGCCATACAGTTCGTTCATGTGCAGAATGACAACTGTGTTTCCATGGTCTGTTTCAACAGTGCAATTACCAGTCATACAGTTTTCCTCTTTCCCACTCAATAAAAGCACACTTTATAGTTTCTAGGTCAATGTATAATTGTTTCTCCAGACTCAGCATCCTACTCTAATTTTTCTTACCTCATGGCTTCTCTTGGTCTTGCATAGTTCTACATCTAGTATATAGCAGATCTCAAATGAGAAAGTTATACAGATACATAAAATATAATTAGAAACTGCAAAATGCTATGCTAAAGTGCCCATGCAGTTTTGCCTCAACAACCTCTCTTTCTGCACCGTGGTGACTGGCAAGTTCAACACTGCAAGCTGCAGGCCAGCAAAGTCCTGGGTAATTACTACTGCTGCCCATCGCCACGTGAAATGTGATCTGTGTCGGATGACAATATGGCCATTCATTATTCATTAGAGCTGGAAGCTGCTGCAGATCAATGGGTAGAGCCTATCAAATACCAAACACTGGGTACTTTTGCACTCCCCAAGCCTGCATCCTAACCAGAATGATCTATTGGAAAACAGTCGGTGACTGACCCTAACCATCTACAGACAGGCCTGTCCCACTATTATTTGGTTCAGTGGAAGCAGTAGAAGCGCTTCAGCTGGTCAAGGGTGGGTCAGTGACGACAGACTGATTTTAAAATTTAAACTGATTTTAAAAACATCTCTCTCTGTTATTTTTCCACTTCACAATCGGTATCCATCATAATCTTTTCTCATTTTCATAACTTTTTCCATTTGTCTGTTATTACCTACATCAAACTGGTCTGTTGTGATGTGAAGCTACACATTGAGAGTTTGTGTGACTGTACATCTGTTAGTGATTTTGTGTGCCCCTTTTTCACCAAGGTAATTTTCCACTACAGCTTCAGCATCCTATAAGTGGCCAAACATGGCATTACGGTTATTCAGATAAAACAATCTTATTTAAAGAAAAAATAAACTTTGCATGCGTTTCTTTCAGTTCTTCTGGTTGTTTTTAAACCGGACATAACTTAGCTGATCATGATTTGGTAACTTGATATACATACTTACAGTAGAAATGTTTTAAAAGTGTTTTATAATGCTTTTCTAGAATTATTTGCTTTACATTGTGTAAACCATTGCATGGGATTTACGCAAGGCTGCAATAATTACATACTGGTCATCTTTATCTTATAAAGTATCTATTTATTTAGATATAAACCTAAGTAACAATGTGAAACGCATATTGCCTTATTTATGCCTTTAGAAAGTATCTGAATTTGTCAGAAAACAAAAGTCAATAATTATAGCCATTCTTGTTGTTGTGCATGTTGGGTCTGTAATCACAGCTGTAAAATGAGAACTCTGCTGTCTCTTACACTGTGATCCAACTAGTAACAGATCTCTTGGCATAAGTTGTTGGTACACAAGCCTATTACAAATAGATTGCCCTGACTGTGCTTACAGTTTTTTGTACTAACAGCCTTTCAGTACCGGGAGCTTGAAATGTGCAATGCAAAGTTCATGATTTGACAGAAGGCACCACTGAGGCCATATTGTGCTGAGCCCAAATCACTATGTGCTCTGATGAACTGCAGCTGATTATTTATATATTTATCAGAGCAGATGGTGCAGTTCAGCCCAGCCTGTTTCCAGCCACTCTAGGCTGGTAATAATTTTGTCTTGGACATCTCAACAGCCCACAACTACACCTAACCTTACCCTAACCTTGGACAAATACCGTATTTGCCTTTTCTGCTCAAAAGCTGACTTTTAGACTGATTAGAAAACGGCTTCCTTCCAACAGCTTAACCTAACTGAGTAGACAGTGTTTGCTCTCCCTGGACTTAAAGCCTGAAGAGAGTGGCCTGTGTTGGGAGGATTGAGACAAAGTAAAGGAGGGTGCTGAGTGACACAGTCCTCTGGGCCTCTCAGGTTACAAACCTTTGCTTTCTTGTCTTGAAAGAAAATCAGGACTGTGATGGCGTTTACCCAAATTTTATGTATGTGTTCGTACTGTATGTTAAGTCTGTGTGTAGTTTTAGTGCACGCAGGCTTTTCAGAAAGAATTACATTTCACCATCGTAATCTGTTCTTTGAGGTCAACCACACCATCATAACCATGAATCATGCACCACTTTTGTTTGAGTTTGCGTGTTTGTTCAGTAGCCTGATGTGCAATAATTCTCTTACGACTTGCTGAATATGTTTAATAAAGTAAACTTTCCTTGTAGCTAACTGTACCTTTAACTGAGATTCCTGTTTCCATTACCGCTCTTTCTCAACTTGTCTCTCATAATGCTCTGTTTCCCTCCCCCTATCCTAATCCCCCTCTGTCTTACAATCTCCTTTCTCTTATCTGAGAAAGTGTTTCCCTTAGGAAAACTAAACAAGGGTTACATGAATATTTGATGAAGTGCAGGCATGACCTCGGTCAGGTCTCCATTCTCATGCTCATTATTGTATGGTAGATATTGGCACCCTTTTCAACTATAATACTTTCTGTTGTCATTTTCTAGTATTGACCTGTTAGATCATGAGCAAGATGTTACGGAGCCTGGGCGGTGCCATGGGGGAGAAAAAAAACTAAATGCTGCACACAGATTACTAAATTGAGAGCATGGATTACTAAATAATGTGCATGGACTGCTAAACTGAGAGCCCAAATTACTAAATTGATTACTTAACGTGTGCTTTTGATTTTTTGTCTTTTGTTTTTGGTGTCAAGTCTCCATTCTTTGGTTTTGTGCCTTTATTTAAAAACAAAAGGCAATAAATCAAAAGATAGAATTAAGTATTCCATGTGCTCAGATTACTTAATTTGTGCTTTCATTTTAGTAATCCGTGCGCACAATTTTGTTTTTTTATTCTTCTTCTTCCCCTTGGTACCTACTGGGCTCACTAAGATTTGGATTCGAATCAGCTTTATTTATAACTTCCGCTTTGTTGCTTTAAATCTATTTCTCAATCTTTAACTGTTTAATGTAGGATTAATACAACAAGTATGTGCTCTGGACAGCTACTGGTGTAGGTTTATCTTAAATACACCCATAACAAAGTCTAACTATTTTATTCTGTTGGGGCAGCTTTAGCTTTGTAGAAAAGCTTGATTTAATTAAACTCTACTGATAAAAACAATGGAATCTTTCCCATGTTAAAATCTTCCTGATAAACCAAATGTCAACACAGCCCTATCTTGATTGTTCGACTGCAGTCAGCGTAGCCTAATCCTGCCAGCTGAAGAGAACCAGTCACGCAAGGGGCTCAGCTGAAAACAGAACCATGTGTGGGGTTGTAGTTAGCTAGCATTAATACCAAAAGACTCTTTCTTTTCTCTGTTCTTTTTTAAAGTTACACAACCATTAAATTACTTTTTTTCTTTTCGGCAATAGAAGTCTGGCAAACACAGGAAATGATATCATTAGAGAGCTCTGTAATTGTTATCTCAGGTTTCTTGACACACATCCTGGATGTGTGCATTATTCAGTGTGGGCCAAGACACATTTTTGTGTTTCACAGCTGCTTTGTTGTTACCTTAAGGATTCACCTACCATAGTAACTACTCTGATAATTGCAAGTATAATGGTTCTTGTAAACAGTTCGGCTGGACGTCATCAAATTGGTGTTTTTCGCTGTTTATTTAACTGGTTTGTACTGAGACTATTTGCCTTTAGCTCGTCTCTTTTTGACTCATACATGCTTATTCTTTAACCTGGCAAATACAGTACTTGGGCTTCACCCAGCCTCAGTAACACATTTGTTGTTGTTTTCATTATCTGCTGCCAACACAATTGTTGTGTCTGTCAACTCTTCCTCACCCAAATATTCCACTGTGTTAAAAGATACAGTTTGCCTTGCCTTGTTCCCCTTTCTAGGTTGAATAAAGGAGGCTAGGGCATAGTATTTTCTAAGATTCAGTTCCAGACAATGCCACAGTGCTGTCTACAGACAGATATTATCAGGTTAACTCTGTTCCAACCTTGGGAACAATGATCATGACAGAACAGTTAAGCCAAAATAACATTTTATCTGACTTTTACGTTTGTTTGGAGGCTTTATTTGTGGCATTATTATATGCAGAATTTGTGTTATAGTTCATTCTTACTCAAAACACTGTACTGTATAAAAATATATTAAAATGAGAAACTTACAGTACCATGGATTAAGTCAAGTGAATTATTTTACTCTCTTCATACATGCAGGAATGTTAATCCAAGGGTCTTAACATCATCATAAAAGTAACTGATCATCATAAAATCTTTTCTAAACAAGGCCCAAATTAAAAGGAAATTCAACATTTAAAAAAATCCATTATAAAATATAAACATTTTGGAAAATAACATACAATAAATCACAAATATAAATATAATCCAAAAATAATACATGGATTGTTCATACAACCTGCAAACACAGATACCATATTGTATCTCTGTTCATGTTCATGTAAATCCCATACATACTGCACATGTAAGCAATATGGCTCAGCTAATTTGAAAAAACTAAATTTATGAGCTGAACTGCAGCACATTCAGAGAAAGATATTTGTGGCCCTCTCTGATATAATTTGTACTGTATGTAGGAGGATATCAGTCTGGGCTGAGTTATTTCAGATGCCTTAAGTTGTGTCCACCTGTCGCACTGTTTCTCTACGGTGTTATATCTGTTGTGATTCCATTGTTGTGGTCTTAAAAAAAACATCAGGTCAAACACCAGCAATAATGATAATTTGCAATGATTCAAGACTGGTGTTTTACACAGAAACAGAGCAAATATGCCACAGAATGGGCATTATAAGTGTTGCAAATAAGAATTAATTAAATTTACAACAGAAAGGCAAAAATATTTATTTGACTAATTTGTTCAATGCAATAACTACCTTTTTATAGTTATATATAAATTACTTGCAGGATTCATTAACTTGCAAAAATAGCTCTGTGCATGTACAAGGCAGCTATTCATTAGACACATCAAGGTCTGATGAATAGAAATGGAATCTCATTAGCCTGGGATTTTTTATGTGATGAATAAATGAAGAAGATCCCGTAGCATTAATTCTTTAGCATTGTCAGAGAAATGAGCCTGTGCCATATATTTTCATTCAAGAGCAGATTGCAGGGAAACTTTGTCCTCTGTATTTAGTTAAAAATCAAACTCTAAAGACATGAGTGAAGTCAAGACTTTAAGCTTTATTTTCAAGGGGGTTTACAAAAGTAAGGCCTTAACCATTTAGGAATTAGAGCGTTTTTCATACGCACACACACGTTTTTGGTGGCTCATAAACAATGGAAAAACTGCTTGCAGGCAGCTGCATGGCCAGTTGTGGCCTATTCCCTTGTTGCTCCTTGATTGCATAAGTATTCTTGTTAATGCCAGAATACTCTGCTAATACAAGAATACTCTGACTATTTTGTGTTTTTATTGACAGTTAGAATTAATTGTGAAAATAAGAAAGTAGGTTTAGGAGAAGAAAAGTACTGGAACATTCAATTAGATGAACTAAGCACCTGACATTTATGCTCTTGTGACCTGATATTTGAAGGTATCTCTACGCATGGGTCTTACTGCTTAGTAGCTTGGTTTAATAAATAGACTCTACAATGACTAACCAGCTGAGCGTGACACACTCATGTTTCAAGGGACAGCTGGCAGTGCCCCTTAGTCTTCATGGCCTTTATTATTTTTTGTCTACTGTAATGTCAGCCCCAGTTCATGCTGGTCTCACTTGCCCTGTACCTGGCTGCTGTCTGTTGCAGGGCAGTCATTACCTTAGATTAGTCTTCAAGTATTAAGACCATGTACACTACCATTCAAACATTTGAACAAACGTAGGAATTACCATGTTTTTACAATTTAACAATGTCTACACTGTATTTCTGATCAATTAGGTGTTATAAAATCTACTTTTTTCTCAAAAACATTTTTATTTCTGTGTGTGTCCAAACATTTGACTGGTAGATGGATTTTGGAAAGATGAGAGTAAACTACGGCAAGGGTTCTGAATAGTGTACTTCTTTGTAAAAGAGACCTTTGATTTTTGATCCACTATATATCCTGTCTTTATGTCCCTTGTACTTCTCCTTGTCCTAACCTTCTACCTACCAACCACCACTCTCATCATTTATCAGTCATCAATCACCTGCCAATAATAGTATTTATTTTAATTGGCTGGATGTTTTGTCATGCATTCATGCATGTTTACTTGCCCTAAATATGACTATAAATGAATTAGTTTGTCACTCTAGGGTTGTGCCGAGATGAGGTGACATTTTGGGGTCATGTACCACAGTATGACCTCAACAGTAGCTTGTTCTACTAACAAGCTTGGTCTCCCCCACAGCCTGTGCTCTTTGTTTGTTCTTTTATATGTATGAAGTTTAAATATGCCAAGTATGCCAGTTAATGATTCTAATTTGTACATCGTCTTTCTCACAATTACTGTACATTAACATAGCATAGCAGAGCATAGCACTCCAAAAGCTGTGGCTTCTCCTTTCCATGCACGGTTTTTGTGGTTATTTATAACGTCCTTGCAAAACTAAGGCCATCAATGAACTTCTTTCATACAACAGGAAACTAGATGCTGCTCCTATTTCAGTATTACTTCTATTAATGGTTAAGGAAATTATTTTGTGTGGGCGGGTGTAGAGCGTGTTTGTGCATCTGCCCAGCTGTGTGATACATCTCTCCAGGTTCAAACACTTGGCACAGCACACAAGGAGCTGTGTGACAGTTTGGAGAACGTGCAGCAAAAACTAGCCTCTGTTAAGAGAAGTCAGTTTTGTCTTTTCCTTTTCAAGTAATTTACTATGGGCTCTGTTATAATAACATGTTGACTCAATTAAGGTACTGGTGTAGGTCATAATTAAGTTGGGAGTTTTCTCCTGGGCCTCACCATCTGCACAATTCTTGAGCAGAGCAGTGCTCTAAGTTGAAGAAGACGCTTCAAAAGTATATTCTTTTTAATGGTGATCTGTTCTGTGCTGTGTTAAAAATAGTCTTCTCCCTTATTTCATTCTGCGGCTGGTTTGTAGTCTGTATGATTCTGCAGAGCTTCTGTACGCTACAAAGAGCAGCAGCATTACCAGCTGCTGCTGAGTCACTATGTACAGGCTGTTGGTGGCTTGTTTCTGGCAGTGGAAACAATTGGTGCCTTTAAAGTCTTGCTCTCTTCAAGACTTCTTTCAAAGGCAAATTCAAAGCATGCAGTCTGCATTCAGCTTGTTTAAAAAAACTAAGTCTTTTGTCCTTGATGTGGATTGTTTATTCTTGTAGACCCTGTGCATTATGGTTTATTTTGATTAGTTGTAACTTCAACAACCAAAAGATAGCCTTTTTTAAATGTAAGTAAGAAGCTTAAGTCATCTCCACAAACCATGAAACCATGAACCATGAACCATGAACTGTGCCATTCTGTTCTGCTAATTTAGCCGGTCTCAAACATAGAAGACTCTAGTTATAGACTGTTTTAAAGGCACTCCCCACATTAAATTGTGCATCATACAGCATTTTGCAATATAAGGAGACATACCTGCGATACACAAATTAAAGATGAAAATGCTTTGCATATGTTGCCATTTCAATATTTTGGCTGGTCTAATGCCACCCTAAAGGATTTTCATGCTGTGTGTAGATAGAGTTGCTTCCTGTTGAGCTTAAAATTGCACTATCCATCACTCCAAGGTCAAGTACCATAAAAGAGAAAGGAGATGTTCTCTCTAGGGTAAAAAGCCAAGGTCAGACCGACTAAACATTAATTTTGGAACATATGACTCGTCCAAGTGTGTCACCATCAGCTTTTCTTATGATTATTAAGCATTGTAGCACAGCATGGTCTTTTTTATCATTGCAGTGTGTTCATTTCTTGTTCCTCAAGATTGATGGTTCCATTTTGTTGTTTGTTAGACTAGACGTCAGGTTGAGTAATTTTTCTCAAAGAGTGAAGAGAGTAAGTAAGCATGAAGACTAAAGGCCAGTTGGCTTTGTACATTCTTCACTACTAGCTGCTGTTATACTATGTTTTTCCCCTGTCTGTGAATATGCTATTGATTTAATCTAAATATAGGCCACTAGTATTCTGTATAACATCCTAAACCCACCTAACTTTTCCATACAGATTTAGTGAAGTGTTTACTCTGATATACAGTGTAAACATCATTCTGTAACCTTTGACCCAGAGGTATCCAGTTTTAAAGTGGCACATTTCATTATCAATGGAATTTCTATATAATGTCATTTCAAATAGGACCAATATTCTTTATGTCCTCATAGATCAGTGTTGGCCATTTAGGGGCCCAAGCAGATTAACACAGTTATTTCAAACCAAAGCTACCCCACTGACGTAATGTCCTTGTTGTTCATGCTCAGTTAACAACATAGCTTATAGTAGGGTGCCTGTCTGTCTGCTATGTAAAGTCATGTTTGGTTTTATTCTGCTTCTGAACAAAACTAAAGCTCTTCAGAACAATTGTGTAATAATGTTTTCAAAAGGGCTGCTGTGTTGTGATTTGGCAGATTTTAAAGCAATATTTAGAAACTGATGAAAATAAATTTATTTAAATCTAAAAACTGCATAGCAGATGGACAGGGCATGTATACACTAACACAACCACTGTAGTTATGTTTGTATTTCCAGAATCAGAGAATCTCACTTTTCAGTAATAATTCAGCTGTGGTCAAATATATTGAGTAAAATTAATCTGCATAATTACAGTTAACAGACATAGCCTATTTTTTGTAACATTTTCATTCTTATCCCTGTGGTTTATTTAGTTTGAAGTCAGCCATGAGTCCCTTGTTTATTCACAACTTAACTGAAGCATTGTTTTTGTTCTTCTGCAGATGATTCTCTGATGGACTCCACCCACCACCCCATGGGATTTTCTGGAGATGTTCCCAGTTCAACAGGGTTGTCACCATCTGCCTTACCTGCCTCACATTACATTGCCTTCAAGAGCCCAGAGTCACATGGTGCCCTGCCATCCATTCCTGAAGCGAACCATGAAACTGCGACTGCTGACATGAGGCTTGAGACACCAGCTCAACTTTCCTTAGACTGGGTGTTAGCCAGGCCAAATTCTGCCATGCAGCCTTCCTCTCTTTCTCCAGCTTCCACAAAATCCCAGATGCAATCTCAGACAAATATATCCACAACATCATCAAGCTCCTCTGCTTATACAAAGTCGGTAACATCTCAGCTTGGTCTTAATTCTGAACAAGATGGTGCGTCAGAGCAAACACTGACAATCACGACTTCACAGCCTGGTCAGCCTCTTGAGCCCCATAAACTGGCTTTCAATGACCCTCCAGCAGATGAACCTTACAGTAAAATCTTGGATGTGAATCAGCTGAGCCCCAGCAGTGCCCCTTTACAGGAGAGCAAACCAGCAGATGACATAAACATAGTCCCCAACTCAAATGAGATTCTGGGCCCTGGCTTCAATGTGCCCGTCATCGCACCCCATCTTACTTCACCTTCATCTGAACCCACTGATGTCACTCCAGAAGACTTCTACCCCACCAACACCATGGAAGTGGACTGGGGATCTGGGGACTACTTGGAGACAATGTCATTCTTAAATTCCGATTTAGAAGACTACTCTTTGGTTACCAAGGTGCCCTCTGACTCTTATGACCTTGAGGACTATACAGAGAGCTATGACACATCCTTCCCTTCTAGAGTGGGCATATTCCCCACATCTTTGCATCCTCTTCATGTCTCACCTTCCCCCAGCCTCATCACAACATACACAACCACTGTTCCACTTATGTCCATCCATCCTTCCTCCTTTTCCTCTACATATTATACACTGGAGCCCACTCCCACAGCTAGCACTGAAACAACTGACTCATCAGATATAGACTGGCCTGATACTTTCACAATCCAACCAACAGATGTTCTCTTACCTGACATGAACAGCTTGGAGTATTACACAATTCAGCTGAACAAAGATAACGGTTCAGACACTAGAGCTGAACATAAAGGGAACATTACTGTGGTGTCCATTGATACAACAGACATCACACCCACTACAAGCTTCACCAGTTATACTAAACTGAGTGAGGAAGAGTCCTCCGCTGATCTTTCAGGATCTGAGCCTCAAGATGAATCAACAACAGTAGCAACCACCGAGGAGAGTCCTCAATTAGTCAATGCCTCTGATCCTTTTCTGGATCCTTCAATAGTCCCAAGCGTCTTCTTTGACCCCTCTTCTTCCATATGGGGTGGTCAGGTTTCTACCACAGATTGGCCTGGACCTGTATCTATTCACCAAGGCGACACAGTACTAACAGAAGCTATGCTACCTCATGTCACACCTTTGCTGCCAGATGATATAATGTCTTCCTCCTCTCTGACAGATGTCCACTGGTTTGTTACAGAGCCAATTGTACAAAGTACCATTCACATCACTTCTGTCTTAACTCAAACCATAGCCTTCTCCACTGTCCCCACTGAACCTGCTACCAGTACCGCTGGTACAACAGAGTCAGCTCCCCAAGAATCTACTTTAACAACTGAATTATCTCCAAATATCACTTTAGTTTTAACTGAAGCCACATCCAATGTCACTTTGGGCCCTCCAGTTGTTTTGGGTGATCAGGCAGTGACTGATGATGGAGCTGACAACCCAGCCACAATGACCTTGATCCCAACTAGCAGTGAAGCTAATACAGTCTCCTCCGTACCCACAACTACAACTGCCACCGCTACTTCTCATCAAGCACCAACTAGACTTGCTGCCACCACTGAAGCCTCAAGCAATGGCAACATCATCTCTACCACCAGCGCAAAGACCACCACTACACCAAGACAATATCTCTGCAGCCTTGACAGCCCTGCCTATTTAGTTATAATTGGTCAGTTTGACATTTTATTTTGCAACAAAAATGTTATTTCATCACTTGTGATGTGTGCAAATTGTTACATAAAATGTAACTGAATATGAAATATACAGTATGCACTAACCATGACCTTATGCACTAACCATGACCTTATGCTCTCTTCTGAAGATTTTCCTTCTGGTGCCACTGTTGGATATGCCAAATCCCAAATCAGAGACATATTGAAAGCAGAATTCAACAAGTCAGTGGAGATACAGGTATATGTCTTTGTGTGGTGCCATAAAGATATATTATTACTTTCAAGATTGTAGCATGCAGGATCATTATCTTAATTGTCTTTTTGGCAGTGATGTAGGGAGTAAAAGACATCCTGTTAGTAATACAGACCCTGTTAACACCTGGTATTAAGATGCGTCTTAAGCGACTGGATCACAAGTGCACAGTGCTAAATACAAGTGTGCAAAGGGGAGGGTGTAGAGGTTGGTTTGATAAGAGCCTACTAATGATCAAAGCAAAAAAGGAAATAAAGAAAAAACATGGAAATAAACACTGATGTGCATGGTTGGAGTGTCAGTAAAATAATAATTATTATATTTTACTGACACTTATACTTATATATATTATAATAATTTGGGCAGAGGAGTCTGTCCTAGCAAAACTTGATGAAGCAGTATTGAAATCTGGGCACAAGTGGTCTGCTGGACACCTTGGAGATGCCATATGTGTACAAGTGGAAAAGGTGGTGTCCATTTGTGATCCAATTGCTCAGGATGCAGCATTAATACCAGGTATAAACATGGTAAGAAGGTGGCCCTGGAGTCTGAACTGTTGTCCAATGATCCTCACATACAGTGTGTGTATGTGTTTATATACTCATACCTATACTTGTACTATTTTATATTTAAGGCCAGACTACTTATTTACCTGTGGTTGCACACTTAACCTTTTAACATCAGCTGTTTATTTAATACCATTTACTCCAAGTAATTGCGAAGTAACTGTTGCATGACACTAAAATATGATTTGTTTTTGTAATTTTTAAAATCTTTACCTGTGCAGGTTGTGGACCCTCCACCAAAGTTTGTGTTTCGAGTGGTGTCTGGCCCAATTTTATACACAGCCATATCTGTCATCAATGCTCTGCAAAGGTCTCGGCGCCGCTTCCTGTCTGTGTCTCCCAACTGGACATTACCAGACAGTAAATATCAAATCCACACAGGTAGATGACCTTTCATGAAGTTGTCTTGTTATAAACATTTCAGTGTTACTTTTGATGAGGTTCAGCTTTTTAAATCTAAAACTGTTTTCACTTTGTACAGTGCTCCAGTTTGTTCCAAGTCACATAGATGTGCGATTCTGCAACTTCAGTGAGAGCATTGAGAAAGGTTTGACCATGGCCTTTGCAGAAGTGTGCCGGCGTTCAAGAGAGTCAACTAACTTCACAGTGCAAGTGAGTGGGACTCACACTTGCATTTCGGTTGTAATGTTGGCATTACAGCACATTCCAGTGTGACTTTGCACGACCCCTCATGAATGGCCCAGTGTCAATAATCATAACCCTTGCGAATAATAGGCAGCGTCTGTCAGAGCTTCTCACTCCACCTTTAGTGTGAGTTATAGTTTTATTTAATCATATTATGTGTTTTTTTTTTCATGAAACAGAAAAAGTATTTGTTTAGCTTTATGCTGTGCTATTTGTGCAAGCAGACTGAAGACCAGTTGCTGACTTAGCTAATCCCAGACTGCCTCCAGTAATTTCACTAGTGAATGACGATGACTGACCCTGATTAGAATATTGCTTTGCAAACAGAAGCTGCTCTGTTTAATCACTATTTTTAAGTCTTCTGTATTTCCTTAAATTAAGTGTAGAAAGCGTTACATGGAAATCAGAGAAACATTCTCATTGTAAGACCTAAATAACTAGTTTGGTTTGACAGAATCAGATTCACGAATCAATCTATTCAGCTATTTATTTCCCATAATTTATAAAATCTGGGAGGGGATATCATCATGGTAAGCTTAAAAGCACAGAAAACAACTCCCATCAATGTACTCTAGCTCTTACTGTTTGATCTCATCCTGATAAGATACCCATAGCACTTGTCTCAACACAAAGGAAAAAATATAAAAATGTAATAAAAATAATATATCTCTAATATATCTAACTTTAAAAAATCTGATCAACCAGTGTGTACTGCAGTAACCAAAGAAAGGAAATTTAGGATTTTGATCTGTATCCACAGTCTCAGTCAGTCACTATGTTGACTTTATGATCATATGCCAGGGTTCAGTTACTTTCAAGTAACCTCAGCATACTTCGCTTGGATAGTTATACATGAAGCAGTTCATGCTCTAGTTGTTGAACATTAAAGAAGCTTAGTGTTTTTTAATAAATAGCCTATTTGGTTATTTAGTGTCAGTAGAGTTTTGTGTAATTCTATTACACTGGTGCCTGTATTTTAGTATTTTAGCTGGAGTAAGTCTTGCATTTGTTGCAGAATGGAAATATTTTAACTAGGGCTGTTCCCATACCACTTTTTCCTGACTGAGTACAAGTATGAGTACTAACATTTGAGTACTTGCTGATACCAAGTACAGATACAGGATATTATATAAAACACTTTATTATTTTATATAATTACTAGGAAAATTGAATGATTTCAAACACTGTAATCAAATGTTGTTCACTTTCTGACTGTGACAAAATTAAATAGACAACAGGAGACTGTTCACATCCAAAAATTATACACCCGCTATGGCTTGGCTGGTGTGCGAGACCCTAAATTGTTTTGTTTGCAATATGTTTCTCTCAAAGTCATGTACCTTCGGTAAGACAGTCTGATGACAGCTGGCAATGACATACCTGAGCTCCAGCAGCTGTGGGGGTAACTGAATCCGGTATTTTCAACAACCGACGCAATAAACTAATTAAGAGCTGCTGTTCTTTGAACAACCTGCGGGTTGTCTCTGGACATTTTCTCTTAACTTCTCCAGTGTTTGTAGCAGCTGTCTCCCGCTGCTGCTATTAGTAAAATTATTGCAATGTGTGTTATTCTAACACTTAGTTTGCATAAAATATATATTTTTCCACTGTGTGCGATTTGTTTACCCCATCTTTCCAAAACATTATTCTCCACAGAGATCCACAGAGCTGCTTAGCATAAAGTGGCATTGGATGCGGTATTGCAGAAGTTTTGCGAGTACGGGTACTTGAGGGTGGTAGGGTGACCCGATACCTGTTACTGGTATCAGTATCGGGACATCCCTAGTTTTACCTTGTGCCCTGAGCCACACTGCCCAATTTTTGTGAAGCCACTGTTTTTCAGATTGGAAACTTCACTGTAACTGTTACAATAGACAAACAAGCTTTCCCAGAAGCTACATTAACAGCAGAATGGAAATGTTTTTTATATTTTTTTGTTCAATGATCTGCTCACTGTATAGCACGTTTCTGTCAAATTGTGTTTCAGATTGTAAACATCACCATGGCTGCTCCACAGTATGACGAGCAACGGCTAGTGAGGCAGCCTGTTGGCATCGCCTTCACTGTGGCCGGTTCTGCTGGCTATCTGATTGGGTCAGAGGTCAGCAATGCCCTAATGAAGCTCACCATGGTAGAATTCAGCTATTACATGGGCTTTCCGGTACTGCAGATTGCTGAGCGTAAGTCTCACAGGGTGTTTCACAATAATTTAGTCATTTCAACTTATTCATGTGCTATCTTCATGTTAAACATTACTCTACTTAAATTTCATTGTCTTCTTTTTCTTATAGCTTTCCATTATCCAGAGTTGAACACCAGCCAGTTGCTTCGCTCCTCCTGGGTTAGAACAGGTATGATTTTAGTTACTGTAGCTTACTGACAACTATGGACAGTCCATATGTATTGTTTTTACACCTTATTTCTGTTTCATCTTGTAGTGCTCCTGGGTGTGCTTGACCTGAAGGTGGGTGAAAGGACCTTCCAAGCCAACATAGAGCGTCGAGTGGCTGTGTTACTCGGAGAGGCTATGGGATTAGCCAGGCGTGTAAAGAGAGCCACCACCGTAGGCAACAGCAGTGTTCAGGTACTGTCACTTTAACTGGGATTTTAACATTTAGTACTAGGTAAATTGTAAATAACTGTAAAGGCAGACATGAAGTGATTTATTCGGGACTGACTCTGTTTCGCTCTCAAAAACATTTTGCTGTATACAATATATTGTATTGTAATTGTTGAAGTTCTTCTTCATTACATAAGAAAAACTTGTTAAACTCTTTAACTGGAAGTTTGTTAATGGATTACACATTAAATCTTGAAAAATTTTCCTTCCTTGTACCATTTATATCATTATTCTGTGATGCAAGCTCTTTAACAACCTTGCCTGAGCACTGAGGGCTCATTATGTGAGCACTGCAGTGTTTGTAACCAAAAGCCGTACTGCTTTACTAATCAGGCTCTAGCTTTTGTGGGTTTGCTCCACACCTGCTCAGCTCATCTCTAAGGGGACAGGATAGGGCTCTGTCTCCATGGCAACAGCATCCCATTCAGCCCAGGGGCAAGCCACTTAAAGACCAGAACCTCAAGGATCCTTATACTTTCTGCTCTTCCTCCAATTCTGTAACTAGATGGCTTCTGTGAACCACAGAGCAGATCAATTATTAATTGCTTCTCTGTTTCCTTCTGTATTCTGCAGTTGGGATGATTAAAAGTGTGTGTGTGTTGTTGAGAGGGTAGGCGTTATGGAGAGAGGTGCAAAGACATAAGTATGTAAAAGATGCAGAAATCATATCAACAAGAGAAGCAAACATTCAGATAAAAGAGACTTATTATTATGTGAGATGAGAGACGCATATTTGATCTCAAAGAGCCAAGTACCGTCTGAGTGCATTTGGTGGTTTTAAACAGGGAGGCTGTCAGTGTGATAAATATCATCTTTGGCTAAGTACGGCTTCACTGTTTCTGACATTTCTGAGAGAAAAAAGAGAGTGGACAAAAGCTAAAATGAACTTTTTCTGTTTGTGTCTGTGCTAAGATTAAAGCTCTAATTTTAGACCGAATCCATTCTGCATGTCAAAAAAAAAAAAAAAAAATTCAAAATCACTAATTTGATTGTGTGTTATACATAGAAACCTTATTATATGCTTATTTTAGACAGGTTCCAAGTCTAGTGTAGATTTTTTTTGTTTTTACGTCCCTCATTTTTGAGTGCCTTTTGGATATAATGCATTCTCATTATATCCAGTGACTCAGGCTGAACTTCAGAAGAATCCTTTGCGTCGATCTCTTAGACACACATACAATAAACACAAACAGATTCATCAAACTTTCACCTATGAGAATACCTTATGAGTCTGCCTAGATAGATGAAAGAAGAGGTTGGAATGAGGTTGCGCTATACCACTCGCATTCACGCAGCCATCTTTCCACTCTAATAATCATGCATGAACTAGATTAGACCCTGGATGAGGGAGCATGCCCAGCCGTTTTTCTGTGTCAGCCCAGGCAGAATGGCACTTTACTCTTTCCAGTAATGCAGACAGCAGACTGTGCCGTGCCTCAGGGCGCCCAGAAGAAGAGTGCTCACATAGAGACATGTTAGACAACATGGAGAAATATTTAGACCATGATACAGAATGCAAGTTTATATATCAGGAGTGTGATATTATGCGTGTTGGGGTTTTTTTTAACTAAAAAATATAAAAAATAAAATCAACAATAAATAAATGTGCGACTTACACATGAACTGAATATAAATGTGCTCAGCTAAACAAAATGTGGAATATGTAGTTTTACTAGGTTCTTTTTTACTAAAATTTCAAATGGCATATAGCAGCTGAGGAGAGAAAATGGCTGGTGTCTTAATTTTAGTTTCTGCAGTCACCAAAAGTGGAAAAAAAAGAAGTTATTAATGTAACAGAATTCCATAGAAAATGAGGTGTCACAGAGTCCATTAGGAAGTCATCTTTATTATTGAACTGTGACACTTTGCTCATTATCGCCCTCAACAGATATTACATTTTTAATGTAAGTGCAGTGCCTTGTCTTCCATAGAGCCCATGTTCATTTTTGGAAGCCCTGTTTTTTTCAGTTGCTCAAACATCATCTCTTAGCCACAAATGTTGCAACATCAAAAGTAAAACATGTTGGACAACTAATTTTAAATCTGATGGATTTGGACGCTCACAGTATGCATTTTTCATATGTTCTAAAAACAAAGTAAATAGGTCTTCATACTGATTGTCCCTCACCCTAATGTCTGCAAACATCGTAAAAGACATCTTGTAGCAGCCATTAAGCTGTTTTACTATGTGTAATTAAATAACAACAGGCCCTGGCATCCTCTCTACATACAAGGCAAGGCAATGTGATGTTTCCTCAATATTCAATCATACTAATGCCCCCAAACACAAACTGGCTATACAAACTGGAGTCAAAATGAAGATTTGTTGGATGCTGTCTGAATCTCCCATATTGTCACCATTTGCCAGACTCAAACTTCCTAAATGAAGAACAGACTTCTCTTTCTTTTATCACTTAAAGAAATATTCAACTTCAATTAGTATAACAGTTGAACAGTTCAGGACTTGGACAACAAAATGATTAGATAGATTTAGGTTTTTCTGATGAATACCCATAAACTCACTTATTTTTGTAATGCAGACGGATATATAGAGAAATGTGAAATTCTGTCCTTCTTCCTTGTTTCAACTCCAAGGTTGTAAGTGCAACTCGGCTGCCTGGTGTGGACAACCCCTTGGAGATCGTGTACTTTGTGGAAGGCCCCAGTGGTCAGAGGGTGCATGCAGTTCAAACAGCCAACCTACTCAACAGCCTGGATGTTCAAAGGGCTGCCATTGTCTTGGGGTATCGTATCCAGGGCATTTTAGCACAACGTGAGTACTCTAATTAGCATAGTAGATAACTAAAATTCAAGAGCAAGTGAGCATGAGTAAATTAAATAAAGTTTATATTTGTACTGTTGTTACAGGTGCCATTATTTTTGTATATAACAGAGTATGAGTAGAGGTGTAAATAGTACAAAATAATTTTACTCCTAGTAAAAACACTGCTAGTATCGTAAAACTTGTTTAAAAATCTACTATAATAAAAGTATTTTTTTTATTGTGCTCCAGGTCAGTGTTTCCCAACTAATTTTTAGCTGTAGTGTATTTCCAGTACCATGCTATTATTATTAACACTTAAACTCTAAGTAGCATTTGATTTCTTTGGTCTTACTAAGCTCAGTGATATTTGGGAAATGCAGTAAATGCAATAAATTATGCACTGATTTTATCTTGACAACAAAGCTTCAGTTGGTCTTGTTAGTCATGGTAGTCCAGACTGCAACTCCTGATGCAATCGGTTCTTGGCAGCAAAGAGCCGATGCCAGTCTGAAAACCAGCCGAGAGCCTGTTCTTTGACTGTCAGAAATAATAGAACTTTTTTTTAAATTTAGCATTAGCTCCAAACCAGCCCTGGAACTGTATTGGTGTAACAGGGGACTGTGGACCTCCTCAGAATGTTATTAAGATCCTCCAAAAACATGGGGACCCTACAACGTGTCTCTTTTTTAGCACAAATGGTCAATTTTTGAAAAAAGATGTTCTAGTAGGCAGCAGATTCCCTTAAAGTGTTCTGTGGTTGTAATTTTATCTTTTCTGCAGGACATAGTGGATAAAGGGAAGGCTTTTTCCACCATTGAGGTGTACTAATGTTGGTCTTGAAGGGAAAACTGAAATTGTGTCTTTAAAGACAGCTATACTGTTTGCTCCTGCTTCAGCAGAGGTCAGATTCTTGCTCTTTTAGTGCATCCCTCTTGTACAGAGTTCTCTTCTGGTCACCTGAAGGTTACTTCACCCTGCCTTTATGCCTACGGTATGGCGCTTATGTTCTTTGATTGACCTTGCATCTCCCACCATCCTCTGATGAGCATCAGGGATTACATATGCTCTGTTTAGTTTAGGCCTTGTGCACAAACCTGTAAGAGAAATGACCAGCTGTTGGTATCTTGGTCAAAGACCCACCTGGAAAAGGCTGTGTCAAAACTAACTCTCTAACTGGACAGTGGACTTAGCATATAGTCCACATATAGCTCCAAGGGGTGGTGGGTAGGTGCCTTACCACTTCAGGGGTGTCTTCATTCAGGAGATATGTGCAAGTTGGGCCTTTCGACATACCCACCCACATATTGGCACGATCTACAAACTTGATGTTACAGCTCCCCCACTATCTCATACTTAGTGTTGGTTGGCTGTAGGGGTCATTAAGGGACAGTTGGATAAGATAACATCTATCAAGCTATTAAGCAGTTAGTATTTCCCAATGTGAGACATAATATGCTACTCAGAGAACTGTGGTAATTGTAAATAACCCAAAATTTTTTCTTACAAAAAGGAGAAATACTGCCTCTGCTACAGCTTAGACACAACCTGTAATGAGATTTTGTGCAACGCAGATATTAGGTATTAGTTAAAATACAATTTTTATATTTAGTTTTTTGTAATTTAGTACTTCCATCTCTGACTGTGAGGACTGTTCTGTCTTGTGTTATGTGAATTTCACAGTTCACAGTAACTTATCATGGTCTGGTCACACTAAACTGAGTAAAGCCAAATGGTATTTTGGAGAAGAAAAAATAAGATGGAACTTCTCTACTCAGCTAATTACTTCCCCTTGTACACACTGTACCAAAAGTCTCTCTTTCTCATTAAGAATCTAAACAAGGGATAAATACCTACTGAGAGCCCCTCTAGGGAGTTCTGGCTATGCTGACAGTGTTCTTGTATGGTACCTTCCCAGCAGATTAAACAAGTGTTAATTAAAACTTCTGCACTGAAGATTACAGTAGTGAGACAAGAGCCAACATTTAAATAATATTATATGCTTAGCATATCATTTGTAAGGTGTTTGTGAATTGGCTTAAAGTGAGTAAATGCTTGAAATATTGAATCACCTAAATCAATTAACACTCCAGGACACATATGAACCATATGGGTATTTGAAGCTCAACTTAAAACTTAAAAAAATCTCTTTTTTCGTTTTCAATCTCTTTGTTTAAAGCTGTAGAGAAGGTGCCATCCTCACCCTCTGACACAGAGAACACCAACATGTGGATAGTCATTGGGGTGGCGATACCCCTTCTGGTAGTCATTGTCATCATCTCCATCCTCTACTGGAAACTGTGTCGGACAGACAAGTTGGAGTTCCAGCCAGACGCCATGACCTCCATGCAACAAAGGCAAAAGGTAGAATCGAGTTAGTGCTGTACAGTGTCGACCAAGGATTTATTTTCCTAAGGTTTTAAATTTATTTCATTAAATAAAGTTCAAGGTAGGATCTGGACAGACAGAAATGTGAGACCACTTTTGAATTCTAATTAATTTTATCTGTCATTGCCACGGCTGTTCTGTAGGACAGCATAGAAACTGGACCTCATCATTTCTTGTAAATACGTTGAATGCTCCCAGTAGAAGAAGTCATGATAATGTCAGTACAGCAAAATGGACCAGGGCTGCTCTTATATTTTATTTAAAACTGTTTTGTTTTCATTATTTAAAGTAATGCTATTCTACAATTCTTCTTTGTCATGTTTTATTTTCAGAATGTGACATTTTACAAGGAGAAGAAATAGTAATAATGTTACATACTTGACTGTGCCAGTGCTGTTTCCTGTTTTAGTGTTGCCAAGCACTTGCTTTAAAGAACGTTCATTTTTACCATGGTAATCCACGTAAAATAGATTCCTTCTGCTACTTGAACTCACTCAATGAATGTTACATTTTTAATCAGTAGTGAAAGATGAGACATTTGCAGTAATCAGATATCTGCAAATCAGGTTACTTTGACACGAATCATAACTAGATCTGTATGGCATGTTCCCGAGCTTTTTCTCAGGTGTTGCTTCATATTGAAGTACCAGTTAGCCTTTCATTCTTAACTACGTTTTTACTGACAAAGAAATAAGTCCTAATCTATGATTTCGAAGTGGTGAATTACAACCATCTTACTTAAGCTTTTCTGATTGACATTTATGTCAGTGTTTCCTTTCATTCTTTTCCATTTGTGTTTTTGGTTGAGCTGAGCGGTAAACTAAACACTGTTATTTGAGTTAATGTAATGGCTCTAATTTGCACGTTTAACACATCTTCAAATGTCGCATTACACTACTTCCTTCTCTCAGTCTACTACATCATTCAGAGAATCAGGAACATCACTTCATCACACAGTCCCACCTAAAAAGGATATAAAGTTTAGTGAGGAAGAGGAGTGGGAGTATGATGAGGAAGAAGAGGAATATGAAGAAGAAGAGGAGGAGGATATTAAAAGGGGGAAGGTACAGATCAGTTTATGGTGGTTGGTAGAAGATGTAGAGGAGACATAATTTGTGTTTGTGTGTGTGTGTTTGCGTTGTTACTTATTGGTAGTTATTCAAATGTTATACAGTTAATACATTATTAAGTAAAGAACAGAACAACACTGTAGTAACGAGTTAATAGTCCAACTTTTGAGTTGGGATGTGTCGATACAGAGACAACAACATCGTATTTACTGTATGCTATCCACAATTGCTTTCGCTTAGAGGCTGGTAGCTCTTCCAAAGAGCAAACATAATATGAGCAGTGGGGAGGATGAAGAAGAAGAAGAAGAAGAAGAGGGAGGAGGAAGAGGAAGAGGAGGAGGAAGAAGAAGAAGAAGAGGACGAGGAGGAAGAAGAAGAAGAAGAAGAGGAAGAAGATGAGGACAGAGATGAGGAAAAGCAGAAAACTAAAAAAGGAAGTACCGCAGGAGAGCAAAAAAGACAGGAGAACAAAGCAGCGCTAAAGAAAACAGGGGGGATGAAGAAAGAAGAGAAAATGAAAGTGTTCAGGACTACTAAAGGGAGGAAAGCCAAGGAGGTATATTGCGTAGAAGCCACAGAGACTAGTGCTTGTTTGTATAAGTGAACATCCTGCTTTCTCCAGTTATGATGATTAGACACTAAAAATCCAGTATTGTATGTATGGTGAATTTAACTGTGGATGTGAATTGGTGTGTGACTATAGGTAAATAGAAAAATGTGTTGTGAAGTAGTGTCAACTGTTTTGTTGTGAGTGATTCCCCAGTTTATGATTAGGCTAAGTAGTAATTAGTAAGTACAGTATAATGTGTGGGTGATATCAGTAGTCATGTGTTTGCTTTCATTCATTTCAAGTTAATTTTAATGAAAGGGCTTTTCTGTTTCGGCTGCAGCATTTTGAATGCTTTCCTTTTCTATGACTAGCCTTGTTTATATGCTGTGCAGAGCAGTACTCGCATACAAAAACATCTCTCATTGGATCAGCTTTATAATGACAAGCATCACACTGGATTAGCAGTTTTATACCAATAAATTCTACGCCACAGTAAACTCAGTACGTTTACATACACGATAATTCAGACAATACCACAGGTCAAAAGACCAGTGCTTCACAAACTGCAGGCACACATACCATATATGCAGACATTTACCCCTTTGCTGTCCCGGGGGCATTAGACTTACTTACAGTGTTTCCATATTCAGCCTCCATCCCCCACCTCCTGCTTTCTCATAGTCTTTATTCATTAATGTGTGTTTCCCCAAAAACATCTAATCATTCATTATTAAGTCTAACTTAAAACTGGTCATTGCAAGATATTGCAAGTATCTGTCTGTTACTTCACTCATTCATGACTTTTGAATGAGTTTCAGTGCAGCAGCCTTATTGCTGTCTAAATTTGTATTTGATTCCTTAGGGCACTATGACTGAAATTACATAATAAAGTAATTGTGATATAAAGTATTTTTACCTTATATATTTTGTAATATAATTCTGCATGATTACACTTGAAGATGTTGAACACATCATTCTATGTTCTACATATTGAACAGACATAATGTAAATATTTAGTATTGTTCATCTTTGTTATTCAGTCACTCTATTACCTGTTACTTTTCCACTACCTATTTCCTACATCTGTGTGTTTTTCCGCTCAGTTGCAGGCTCCCAGTGTGAAAGGCTTTGACTTTGCCAAACTGCACCTTGGCCAGCAGAGTAAGGATGACATCATGGTGATCCAGGAGCCTGTCCCGCCAGAGCCTGGCGCTGGGCCCCATTCCATTAAAGATGGCTTCAGTGCATCTGAAAATGGAGAGATACGCACACCCATATCCAAAACTTCAGCCTCCTCCACCAAGGCATCCCGCAGTGGCCGAAGGCGGGAAAGGTAAGTGCTGCTGGTGGAAAAACTGCCTGAAAAAGTGGATGACAATAAATCATGGAAAAATTAACATATTTAATTAAGACTTTAATTAAAAACTGTGTTTATGTTTAATGTTTACATAGGCTACAGTATGTCATCATATGTGACATTATGTATAGCAAAAACTACCCAGAAACTTCCTCTTGAATTAGCTTAGGCAGTTTTGTGTGTTTAGTTTTTCAGTCCATAATGGGCACAAGTTGAGAATGGTTTACTTAAAAAACTCTTTAGTGATTGTTTTTTCTTTCTTTCTTTATAGAGAGTTTAAAACATCTTTTCAGAATGTGTATATTTTAAAGGATTTGTTTTCATTTTCATCACCATCATTAATTTATTGAGATTTTAAGATATTTATTTAGATCATTAACTGAGCTTCTGTCCTTTAGCCTATAACCACCACATTCGACTTTCTTCAGTTGGGACAGCCAGTTCAGACATCAGGATCCTTTGATCAATTATGGATCCACCAGACAGTGAGGGGTCTTCCCTTCCATACTGTCTGTAACACTTACAGTATATTATGTGGTTTTTTTATTTACTCTGTCATCTTTACATTTTGTAAAGATGACTGTTTCTGAATAGCTGTAATTGCACTTATTGAAAACAGACTATGAAAGATTTTTCAGTTTTGAACATAGCTTAAATTATTACAAAAAAAAACTAAAAAAGAAAACATAAGTGAATGACCATATCTGGAGCATTGACTGCTCTAGGTAAAGGACAGTATATGATACCAGCACATTTAATAAGCAACTTTTGTGTAATACATGTATGAGCTTCTGTTACAAATGTAGTCACTTTTGCAATTTCATTGCGTTATTTTTTTCACTTGATTGAAATCCAGAATAAATTAATTGTGAATTAAATTATTTTGTAACAGAAAATCAGAAGCAGACTCATATTGCTATATTCACTTCAAATTTTGCCTTTCTAGAAAAGGAGTTTTTTTAATTATGCATGGCATTTCAGCATGTTAAGTGTGCACTTGAGCTTCTATTATTCATGCAAGTGTTTGTGTTTACCGGGCAGAGTCTCACCATCAGACGGTGACTCGGTGGTAAGTGACCATTCCAGTGAGCGGGAGTCAACTGAGGAGAACCTGAGAGCCCACACCACGCCTAGCGACAGCAAGCAGACCCGTAAGATCCCCATCAATGTTTTAAATGGCAAGTGGCTTTGGCAACACTCACATTACTCCCCCAGACACAAAGAATGAGTACAAAGGGGGGTGGAGAAGAAGGAAATTGAAGGAACTGGGCAAACCTAAATAGATAAAGAGAGAGCAACTAAAGCTGGAATAGTTTGATTGGCAAGAGTTCCAGACAGAGGGCAGGAGAAACTGTAAAGCAATAAAAACAGACAAAGGAGAAGAGAAAGACAGGAAGAGTACAGCATCAACCGAAGCAGTGACATTAAGATTACATAGGATAACAGTAGAGGAAAGAGAAACACCTGGTAGAAAGTAAATTTGGTGGTTATGAAAGTCCACAGAGAGGAGAGAGCAGGAAAAATAGCTGGAGTTACTCTACCAGACAGGCTGTTGATAGATTCAAGCCTGCAATGCCACTCAGAGACTATGTGCCAGAGCCGGAGGCAGTCAGGCACAGAGACTACAGCCTGACTCACCCACAGAAGAATGGTCTCTGTTTTGTTACTGATAAATCTCCTCCTGAGTCTGTATATACACTTCCTTAATGTTTATAAGTAGAGTGTTTATGAGACACACTTGTAATTATGTAATGTACCATCTTTCTTTTTATTTCTTCAGCCTGTGTTTTGATTTGTGTGTTTTCTACTCAAAGCAAGCAGATCATTCCTTTCTTTTCGGACTAATGAACTTTGCATGACCAGAAGGAAAGCTTTCATCAGATGTGGAAATTTATTTCCTAAACGCCTCACTTGCCTTTCCCTCTAATTCTCTCATTTGTTTATCTTTTCATTCGTAAAAGTTTAAACAGCTCCAGACCTCAAATCACTTGCCTCTTTTGTATTTCTTGACAACTTAGTGTATCTACTTCCATCTTAGGTGCTTTTATTTTATCGCCTTCACTCCAGTAAAACTCTTTTTCCTTTCTGTTGCGGTTTGCAGGCAAGAATAGAATTGGTAAGAGTTTGTTCTCTTTCTGTCTGTGTCCCTGTAGACCTCAGGCTTGACCTCTAGCAGCCTTCTGTGTGTTGTCTGTCTGTGGTAGCTTTGTGCTCAGTCTGTTCTTACAATCCATCAACGTCGCACAGCTCTCAGTCTCAGTGTAGGAACAATCAACTTTGCAAACAAAGGCAAAAACATTGTTTGAAAGTAAGTTTAGTTTTGTGAAACAGTATCAGTGTTCATTTTATCTTGCTACCAGCAGCATTCACTAGACTCCACCACTATTTTGTGGTAAGTCATGTAAACGTATAGTTGTTTCAGTTAAATAGAAAGATGCTTCATGCATATCATTATGTATTAGCTGTGTCCTCTCCCTTAGCTGAAGTCAACATTAGCATTTAGACTTTGAAAAGCTGCATTGTATGAATTGAGCTGTGACCTTTTCTTTTTTCCTGCTTACTTCTTCAGGTCCTCCACCTATGAATGGTACAAACGAACATCTGTCATCAGCCTCCATCTTTGAACATGTTGACCGAATGCCTCGCTCCACAGATGCAAACAGGAGACTCCCCAATAAAGTTCAGCTTATTGCTATGCAGCCCATGCCTGTCCCACCATTGCACAGCCCACCTATCAATGGCAAACTGTCTGACACCAACCAAATCAACAAAGAGGTTTGCTCTTTTTACTATTCAGTTTTGCGATCAAGGTACTTTTTTGCAAATAAATCGATACAAAACTCTGAACATGCTTTGCATATGGCAACATTGCAACATATAATTCCAGATTTTTTTGTTTTATATAATATATTCTCTGATGGCGCAGTAGTCCCTAGAAATAGTCTAAACTGTACACACAGTATTTTTGTCATGCTTCAAAATGAGGAAATTCTTTCCTTAGATCCAGGTAGCTTTGAGGCACAAGTCAGAAATTGAGCACCATCGTAACAAGATACGTCTGCGTGCCAAGAGGAAAGGTCACTATGACTTCCCCGCCATGGATGATGTGACCAGTGGCCTCAGAGATGTGAAGGACCAGGATCACATCTATCAGAAAGCACAGATACAGATTAATAAGATACTGGATCCAGATGCACAGATGCCTCCCATCTTCATGGAATCCAAGAAAAGGTTAGGCTCAGATTTGGTGTTTGGTGTTACCTACATAGTAAGTTTTGTGCTGGAAATGTTGACTTTCTGATAGGATGCCTCCAGCGTGGTTGACAGAGATGTGCTCTTTAATAAAGACATTTTTCTGCTTGACTTTAAGTGGTCGAGGGAGACACTCTCCGAAACAGAGGCTCAAGACACAGCTTAATGGGGGTATGACGGAAGCAGACAAAGACCACCTCATCACTGAAGACAGTGATGCGGCTTACAGAAAGTGTCCTGGGGTCAACAATGTGGCCTACGTTGTGAGTAGTTCAGAAGCATCATGACCTTTGTACATTCTTATATCAGCTGTATAGTGTCCCTGACTAACAGACTGTAAATATTTCTTCCAGTCGGACCCTGACCAAGGCCCAGGATCTCCTCACAGGAGTCCCTCCCCAACTGATGATGTGTTCCTGGGTTTCACTTCCTCACCTCCAGGCCACGCTCCTCCTCCACCCCCCTATATACCCCCACAACCCTCTATTGAGGAGGCCCGGCAGCAGATGCACTCCCTGCTGGATGATGCCTTTGCCCTTGTGTCACCCACCACTCAGAGCACCACAGCAGGAATCACTCTCCCAGGGGTCAATAGTAACCCCACTAGCTCCAGTCCTTCAGGCCGTGGTCCTAGGCCGTGGGGTCCCTCCTATGAAGCTCTTGGCCCTTTTTCTAGTGTAAGTAGCTATTAACCATACAGGCAACATCCAGTCATACTGCTTTTATGTTGCATTGGACAGCATTAAGCATTTGCAACAAATGGTTCTTCACTGTTTGTAATCTATTGCTATTGTAAGTTCATATAAACTGAGTTTTGTCATGCTTCTTTTTGTTTTACCAATTCGGGGCAAAAATAAGATTCCTGTTTAAGTGTGTAGATGCTTAAACAATACACAAGACAGATATAAAATCCTTCACTATCTCCACTGTTTTATTCCCAGCGTGAAGCCTATAGCTTCAAGTTTAATCGTGTCCTCTTAGTAAACTAATCAGTTAAGTATTCCTCCATCTGTCACCCCCATGTAGCTGCAACCTTAAAGCTCCCATCAGCTACCTACAACTCCTAAGACTCTACCTTCATGTGCTTGATCTGCATTAGTTTCTATTGGTGCAAGCTAATTTCACAGGATGTATGTCAGTGTAGTTCTCTCAAATCTCCTTGAATAATGACCTCAGTGATTGCTGTTGCATTTGTTTGTTTTCATGCAGATTCACCGTTTCTCACACAGTAAACTCGGAGTGTATATTCTGTGCACATGTAACACATTGTCACACATTGTCTATAGCCTATCTCTGGATTTGCTTAAATTGATTAAAGATAGGACAGAATTATTTTAGTGGCACTGGAAGCTGTCCAGTGTTTTGCCTATTAAATCACTCAGATTAGATTAGCGGTATGGCCCATGTGTGTTGTCAGCATTACGACTATTTATTTTCTTCCCATCTCATGTTTCTGTTCTTAAAACCTTCTTAAAACACATGCTTCAAAGCATTTTACAGCTATTAAGGCAAATTAATCATGACTCTGCCCCTGATAGAGTCATGTGAGTGAGTGTTCACCCCAGGTAACAAATATAGAGAGTGACTTAACAGTGATAATTGCAGTATTTACATTTGTTACATCTCTTTTGGAATGAAAGCTTCTCCATATATATTATAAATGTTTTCATAACTAAATTAGTTAGTCTAGGGTCTGTCTCTTTTGTTTTTTCTCATTAATACATGTAACCACTCTCTGGTAAGCACTGTGTGTCTTTCTTTGTCTCCCCCAGAGATACACTGAGCTGTCCCCTCCTCCAATCCAAGGCCTGACACCAAGGTTAGTAGAGCAGTTCATGAAAATTGAGTATTCATGTATACATTAATAAATAATCTGTTTATTTGACTTTCATCAAAAAGATTTCATATTGATCGGTACAGCCTGATTTCCACCACTTTACCAGTGGGAATGTTTTCCTTTAGGTGCATTTGGTCAGTTGAGCCTCATGAATAATATAAGTAAGGAGAAGCATCTTTATTTTATTGGTTTAATGGGTCAGGTCCAAGCAGTGGTCTCTTAACTAGCTCCAAAAGACCAAGGCACCCATACACAGATGCACATTCATAACACATACATTATTTTTTATTCAATTAATTTTTTAGAGCATATCACCACTGGAAATTTGAGCCTTGTGGAAATAAAGTGTCATCAGCTGCTTTGTCAGCTTTGTGATAGTGACTTGTTAAAATTTTAAGACTATAAAATCCTCATGAGACCAGGTTTAAGTTAAAATACATCATGTATTTGTATCTTGTGGAAGACACCGTAGAACCAAGGATTATAAATACAAATGCTTACACAAATGTATGTCTGGTCTTTACAGTGATATTTACATATCTGTATTGTCACTTGTTTAAGAGATTTGTTGACATGAGAGTAGTGAAAAGAATATTTTATTTGTGGGGGAAATTACAGAAAAGTTAAGGTAAACACATGTCTTTGTGTTTCAGGCAGGGTCTTGGCTCCAACTACCTGCCACCAGGAGAAACAGCCGGGCACAGCGAGCAGCTCCAGCCAGACAGCCTGTACTCCAGCAGGAGCCGCTATGCTGATGAGCTCTCCTCATCTGCCAGGCCTAGACCAGTAGGGGGAACTACAGGTGCGAGTGGAAGCTTTACACACATGTACACGTACAAACTGCAACTAAAGCACATTTTTGTGCAGCCTGATTTTTAAAGGAAAAGAAAATAACAACACATTTAGAGGAATAACATGTAGAGGTTATTAAGTTATTTGCTGTTTTTATACTTGAGTGTTACCCCCAGCTTAATTGAGATCACTTCAGGATGTGGGTCATACTGTTGTGCCTTAATGCAGACACACACCTCCAGTCCATAAACCTGTCAAACTGAAAGAGCTTTGTCTTTGTTGTAAATTATTCAAGGAGCCAGCATAATGGTGCTGCCATCATTTGACTTACACTAATAGAAATAGATTATGGCATTTACCCTATAGAGTGCTTTTCAGACTCTAGCGATTGCATCCAAGTAAGTTAGAGGGGC
>OMLM01011762.1:28750-58967 GCA_900302695.1 Helostoma temminkii | reverse complement strand
CCATGTATTTTGCCTATATGAGACTGTGTGTATCTTATCTTAAGGTCATTTGTACTATTACTCTTTCTCACCTTCATCTATTCATCATTGTTTACTCTTTCCTCAACTTTTTTTTGTGCGTTTTCCTCTCTTCCTCGGTCAACTTTCATCTTTCATAGACACATTGTACCTAGAAACGTAGGAAAACTCGTCACTCTTTGTCAACTTGTTTGTCTTTGTCAGCTTCTCAACGTTCTGAAATTGTCATCTTTGTCTCTGTTTATTTTCTTTGTCAATTTTCTTAGTCAACTTTATCTTTTTGTCATCTTTTTTATTCATATTCAACTCTTCTTATCAAATTGTTCATAGTGTGTTCCTCTTTGTCAACTTGTTTGTCTTTGTCAGCTTCTGTCATCTTTTCATCTTTTTCCTCTTTGTGAACTTTTGTTTTTTACTCTACTTTTCGACGAGATATTGAAATAATCGGTCAACGGCGAGTAAGCGATCAGCGTCTCTTCCTAAGCGTCACAGCTCTCCCACGTAATTTCTTCAGAAATTGCTTCATCTAGTTCAGATTAACTTTCTCTCCACATCTCAGCCTCTCCCTCACTTGCCGCTTTTAAAGGAGATGAGAGGAGCTGATTATGATTGGTTATTCGTTTACAAACCCCAAGGTAGTGGGTTCGATTCCCACTGTACCCGATTCCTGGCTACATGTTGAAGTGTCCTTGGACAAGACACTGTACCCCCGACCCTTGGCGCCTCAAAGGGGCAGCCTGTCCACAAAGAATTTCCCCAAGGGGATTAATAAAGTATCAATTATTATTATTATTATTATTTTCGACTGTAATGTATAATAATAATAATAATAATAATCTATTACACCTGTGCTCCACATTGCTTCTGGTTGCACCCTGTAACACCAACGCCGGTGGTCACAGAAATTGCAAAAATATCCTTAAACACGCCCACAACACCTGATAGAAATTACATCTGCCTTCTGACTGGGTGTGTTTAAGGAAAATAGGGCCGTGTGTGTGTGTGTCTGTGTGTGTGTGTCTGTGTGTGTGTGTGTGTGTATGTGTGTGTCTGTGTGTGTGTGTCTGTGTGTGTGCAGGCAGGGGGCCAACAAACATGCGACTACTGCCAGCATGCAGAGTAGCCTGGTTTATTCAACACTGATCTCTAGAGTCCGACTGAATGTATCTGCGCCGTGAATCATCCCTGAAGCACTTTTATGGCTCTGTAATGAAAACTGTCGTCATGTTCTCTAACAACACCAGCAGGGAACCCCAGCCAAAATGTGTGTGTGTGTGTGTTCCCATGGTGCAGTGTGTATTTACAAGGAGAGAATGAGCGGTGCTTTAAAAAATGTTTTGTGTCTCAGTGTGTAACTGTAGAGGGAAACTGCTCTGTATTCTTTACTCACAGAGTACATGAATTTAAACGTTTAACTGCCAAGTACCTGAAAATAAACATGATTTTTGTATCTCACCTTGAAAAAAGTAACAGGAAGTGCATGTTATGTGCATATAACCTAGAGTGTTTTAGCCTGGAGGAGGATCTGAAGAGACTGAATACACAACTGACAGAAACTACAACCTGACGATTTCTGTCCTTGCAGCAGTAAAAATCACGTCCACTTGGGCTGTTTCACATGAGTTGGCAAGTTTGACGTGTAGCACATTGCTATTGTGTTATCCTCTTAATCTGTTGCTGTATTTCACTGGGAGTGAGTGTTCCCATGCAGGAGATAAGATCTGGCTTCACTGGTCATTCACAGGTTTGGATAAGCTACATGTGTGTGTTTATTGTGCTCTGGTCACACATTCATGGTGGCGCTGGCAGTTTAAAAGAAATGTTCTACACAGAGAAAGAGCAATGTTGCATTCAGTACAGATCAGCACCCTACCGATCCCACCCTGCACCTTTACATTACTAGTGTACAGTACTGAGCATATCAGCTGAAACTTCCATAGCATCGAGTTTATGATGCTCAAAAAAATAAAGGGAACACTTAACCAACACATCCTAGATCTCGATGAATGAAATCTTCCAGTTGAAAATCTTTTTTTTTTTTCATTACATAGTGGAACATTTGAGAACGCAATAACATAAGAATGATCAATGGAAATCAAAATCATTATCCCATGGAGTTCTGGATTCAGAATCATACCCAGAATAAAAGTGGAAAAGTCAGATCACAGACTGATCCAACTTCTGTGGAAATTCCTCAAGACAATCCTAAATGAGGCTCGGTAGTGTGTGCGGCCTCCACGTGCCTGTATTCACTCCCTGCAATGTCTGGGCATGCTCCTGATGAGGATGTTCTCCTGAGGGATCTCCTCCCATCAGTCAACTCCTGGACAGTCTGTGGTGCGACGTGGTGTCACACTCTGTATTATATGTACTCTCAATCACTCTGTAACCGTTAAGTTACATATATACATATGTGTGTGTGTGTGTGTATATAACACACACAGACTTTATATATATTGTTTCTGCTGGGACATGACTACAAACATTCATCCTCCCTGTCGATGACGCACTGTCAGCAGGTTGTAGATGTTTAAAAAAAAAAAGAGAGAGAACAAGGAGTGACGAAGGTGGTCATCACTCCTAATTAAAGCTCGTGTTGAACTGCATTATGTTCAGACATGTTAAAATGTTCTGAGTCACTCAAGTATGAAAATTGGGCTGACAAAGAAGCAGAGAAAACAAAAAATCCAAGACAAAGATGAATAAAAGTAATTGATCTGTTCATTTTCACATTTCCCCTGTGGTCGGCCCCTCTGCCGTGTTTCTCTCCATCTGGTTTCTGATCTGATTAGAAATCAGTTGTTATTGTTTGTACACTAGATGTTAGCAAACATGACGCTGCAGCAATAACTAATACTCCAGAGTTGGCAGATTAGTTAGTTCTCTTTTTATCTCTTTTTATCTACCCCTGTAGACGTCTAAGTAAGTCAGTTTTTACAGTGCCTCTCTTTAACTCTGTTAATTTGTGCCTGTCTGTGTCTCACTACGCTGTCGCTCTTCTGTGATGAAGACAGTGAATGTCCATTGATCACTGGTTCATTGATAGCTTGTGAGGACACTGTCGAGTCCATCTGCCTTTAATTTAAGCACATGATCATCTGCTTCGCTCCCATTTTCAGATTTTCCCCCACTTCAGTCAGCCAGGTTGCAACTTGTTTTGCCGCTCAGTCTGGATGAGGAGGGCACGATCTTTAGGGAAAGTGATGCATATTCATACCCACTGTATACACACACACACGTCTTACGCCAGTTTACTATTTATGTGTCCATTCAAGTTCATTATTGTTTTTCCAGTTACCGATTCAGTTTATTTATATGGCACCAATTCTAGTCAAATGTCATCTCAAGGCACTTTACAGGATTTAACAACACAACTATATGAAATGATGTAGAAAATCCAACAAATCCCACTGAGCAGCACCAGGAGACAGTGGGGAGGAAAAACTTTTTCATTTCAGTTGTGACCCTGTGCTGTCCTGTGTAGTACCACGATTTAAGGTTTGTGTTGTTTCCTTCCCCTCTGCTTTGTTAGTTAGGTCTTAACTCATAAATAATTAATGCTACAGGGTGAATCCTTAGTTACTTCATTCAAAGTAAGAACTGGATTTATTGGCTCCTAAAATGTACAGATATGGAGTTTAATTTTATTGTCATATACACAACGTGCTCCAGTCACCATGGAAACTCGCCGTATCATTGCTGTATCATCCTAGAGTAGAAACTATTACTTTACACAAATAATAAGGATGTCACAGATTTCAGTTCCTCACTTGACTTGACCGCAACCTCACTGTCTTTTCTTCTTCTTCTCAGAGGAAATGTATTCTAACCCACTTTCATCATCATCTAATAATCTGACAGTTATGGAGTTAAACTCCTTTGGTGAGAGCTGAGACAACAACAAAAGTTTGCTTGAAGCCACCGGGAGACACAAGTTTCTGTCGGCAGGAAACTATGAACACAGCGGCAGCAGCATGTGTTTACTGGGATACAGGATCGTGTTCCACTGCCAGCTCCGCAGCCACATGAAGCTCATTAGCATGAAGAATCATTATCCTGGGAGCAGGTCTAGATTTTCCTCACACTGACAGAGGAATATTTATGCTGATGAATTCTTCACATGTTCAGAGTTTCATATTGTTATGTTTTTAAATAGTTTCTGTTATTTTGCTGCTGCAGTAACAGTAAGATTATGAGTGTGTAGCTGCAGACTGGTCAGAGCGTTCATACTGATCCCCGACCTGCTTCTCTCTGCACCGTTGAACAGTGCTCTTTGTCTGTCAGAGTGCTGGGTCATCTTCAAGTATAACACATGGTTACTAGGAGGGCTGCTACTCACTAGCTGTTGATCACCATCTTCTATCACTTCTGGATCAGCAACAGGGAGCTTCTTTACTTTGCTAATGTCATTAGCATCGCTAACACCGTTGCTAGCACGAGTAGTGGCTTCTTGCTGTTCTTTACCAACACTAACATGTATTGTCAGTACCTGCCGACACCGTGAAGTTACTTGTGGCAGTTTTGCTCCAGACTTTCTTTTCTCCTCACACTTCCTCCTTTTTCAGAACTACTTTGGTAGCGTCGCTTTATTTCTGCTTTATTTTATTCAGTCTGTTTTACTCCTGAACCACCGCTGAGATTCATTTTAGGCATTCTGGTGCCATTATGACATGGAATTTTAAAATGGAAGAAATGTAATTACACTCCTCAACCTCCATCTTAACGTACTTCACAGTTCTCTGTTCTGGGAGAGGATCACGTTAGGGTAGCAGGTCCAGTGAGATAAATTTAAGTGATTTGAAGATCATTTTGGTGAATTAATGGTATTATCAGTCTTTTAATTGCTGGATGCAGAGTTGCACGGTTGGCCCATGAGTGGATCATAAAACACTGGACCCCTGGCCTGTCCCAAAATCCCCAGCTGGCAGTTTGGTAAAACGTTTGACCTGTACCAAATAAATGTTTTCTAATAAATTAAACGCAACGGGGGGAAAACTGCCTATTGGGTATGATTTTTTTCTTTTTCTTTTATTTAGAAAACCATATCATATACTGTCACAGTTGTGCTTAGGGAGAAAGCATAAATCTGTACACTACCTAATATCCAAGTTATTCAAGTTCGCCTAGTGATGAGTATGGTCTGAGAGTTGGAGCAAGCAGCCGACCTTGGAGATCGAGGCTTAAGTCTCCTTTTCAAAGTGTATCATGTTCGCAGGGGACAGGGTTTATATCAGTGCTTTGACTCACACGAGCCTTGGGAAGTCCTGCTTAGAGTAAAGACAGAGCAGCTAATTTACCAGCAGCCACTGAACGATGCACAACCTGGCTTGTTCTGAAAAGCTGGAAGGGTTTGCATTAGGAAACACTGATTTGTACTTCAGTCAGTGTAATGCAGGCAGATATCCAGTGTGGTTGGCAGTGGTTTCTGCTGTTCCCTGTGACTTTTGTTGGAGTGAGAATGATCAAAACACTGGCAGATCATAGCAGAGACATGAGCAAAGAGAAACCTTCCCTGTGAGTGTTTAATTTTTAGAATAGAAACAGAAAATGTGCCATGGCCACAATATATGTCTATTATATGTATATATATTATATGTGTATGTGTATATATGTGTGTGTGTGTATGTTAGTGTGTTTTGCATTAATCTAAAACCCAATTTTATGCCAATTAATTAATTCACTCATTTCATCAAAAGATGGAAAAACTAAATAAGATAAAGGTGAATACTGGATGTATGTGGTTGAGTCAGACTGCTCTATATGCACCAGTGATAGAAGTTGGCCTACAAGCTGAGGTCATGAGAAGGGTGTCCTCATCCTCTCTGGCTGATTTTTGGTCACTTTTGCATTTTGCCAGTGTCCTCACCACTAGAGGTAGCATGAGGCGGCGTCTGCAGCCCACAGTGGTTGCTCAGGTAGTGCAGCTCATCCAGGATTGCACATCAGTGTACACTGTGACAAGAAGGTTTGCTGTGTCAAGAGCATGGAGGAGATACCAGGAGACAGAGGGATGGGAGATTTGCCCCTGAGGGGTTGCGGGTGTCTGGACGTAATTCAGGAAACAGGGTTGGCTGAGAAGTCGCCATCATGGTGCTTAGTATGATCTATGATGTACAAATCTCCCATCCCTCTTAAAGTAAAATTCACCTTCTCCACTATTATTTTTTTTATTGTTGGATTTGAAATTGACTCAAACATAATAACCAAAATGTTCATTTGTGCTTGTGAGTGTGTTTAAGGCTCTGTTTCCATCTGTGCTCAACATGATGAGGTTGTATGAAGGTCCATTTGGTCATGCTCCATTAGGCTGATGTCTTTTACCGTGGCTCCATTGTATTTGTCCATTTCAGAGTGTATCTATTTTATTTTGAACCATTCACACCTCAGCAAGTGAAATGGTTCTTATGTCATTTCTGTAGAGCCATTAGAAATCAGTAGAGCTGATAGTTACTATGTCCTACTAACAGCTGTACCTAAATGAATCTGACTTGTTTCCGGCTCTACGTTATTGTACCAGAACTCTGTGAACCTCAGTGAAACCCTGAGTTTAATATACACACTTCATGACTTTATGTTTTGTGCAGCTTCAAACGCAAACACCATGAAGTTCAATTCCAAGCTAGAGACTTGTTTTGCTTTCAAACGAGAACTCTTTTCCAGACAGCTCTGGTAAAACATTGTCTGCTTGGAAAAGCCTTTTTTTCAAGTTGTCTTTCATGCGGCTCCCCGTCATTGTGTGCTTGTTAGAGGAGTCAGAGAGAAGTCTCCCAGTGGTAATGATTTTTCTGCAACAGAGGAAGGATTTACTGGATCATCTACTCGATGAAAACAGTCAACAAAAAGCAGCGGGCTGATCTCTTCATGTTGTGGCATTGAAGCCCAACCTGCATGATCCGGTCATTCGTTCTGCTTCTGCCTCTCTTTTCCACAAAGTGACTTTTTGTGTTCTTTCTATTTTAATTTGCATCATTCCTACACTCAATGTATCTGCACGTCTGTTTTCTAAGGATGTACACCCCCACAGTCTCTCCTTTACTCCATCTCTCTCTGCTTCTACGCCTCTCTACATTTTCTTTAAAGTGTCTTGATGAATAATGCACAAAGCCATTGTCCTACTCTTGTTGACTCCTCATTTTAAAACATGTCATTGCAGACCTCATATAGCTCCAGAGGTGTTTTTTTTTTATAGAAAAGCAGTAGATGGTCTCTATTAGACCGTTTATTCATATTTTCAGTTTAATAACTGAATTAAAAGAACAAATTAATGATTTTGTTTTTGCTAATCATTGAACAGGAAAGGGAGAAATTTAATTACGCTCTGTGTAATTAGAAGACGACTTCCAGACGTCCCACTGCAGCCTCTCTCCTGTTCACGAGGAGACTCTCACATAAACACGTAATTGGTTTTGTCATTTAAACAAAGGAACCTGCTCAGAAATGACCTTCACTGTCACAAACCAGCTTTTAATAATGATCACATTCAGAAAGCTCAGACCATCTAAGGAAATCCAGTTTGACAGTTTTACCATAAACCATCAAACTTCATTTGTATAGCTTTTTCCTACAGTGCGATGAAATCAAATGTGTGTTGTTGTGACAACAAATGTAAAGGGAAAAAAAATACATTAACATGATAAACCTGCTACACAAATCAGATGGAATCTGAGATTATTATTATATTATTATAGACATATACATTTTGTACCAGCTGTATTTCCAGCTCCAGGTCAGGATAAATTATAATTATAATTGATACTTTATTCATCTGCTTGGGGATGTTCTTTGTGTACAAGCTGCCGCTTTGAGGTGCCAGTGGTACGTGGGGGGTCTTGCCCAGACACACACCAGTAATCAGGTGCACTGGGAATCAAACCCACAACGTTGGGGTCTGTAAACGACTATCCTACCAACTGTTTCACAGTCGTGAGATCATCTCACTTTGGTTAAGTTTAGAGAAAGATATTGGTTCTGTTTAAAAGAGGTGACAGTAAATGTTTAGCCAGACCACAGACGTTCTCTGACCTTCACGTGCTGTGAGGATCTAAACACAGCTGTGAAACAGTTTAATAATGCTGTAGCAGAGTGAAGCTGAAATGTGTTGTCTGGGAACGTTTTAATAAAACGTATTTGTGACTTTGGCGTTTGAACCTCCTACTGTGTTCCTCTGAGACATATTTGCAGTTAAGTTGTATAGAAATGGTTTAGGAGCCTGACTAATGTTTAAAATAACCCGGTACACGTTTGTCACTTTAACATGAGCGGGTGTGTTTTGTGCCTTAATAAGATAACACTCAGGTTATGACGGTGATAAATCCAAACACTGATCTGTTGTATTGTTCTTCCAGCTTCTTTCAGACAACGCTCAGTGAAGAAAACTGTGGCACCGTTGCGGAGTTCCTCAGTAAAACTGTGCTCAGTAACGGTTTCTCAGTCTCTCTGTAGGATTTATGAGATCCCTATCACTTCCTCCGTCTCAGGGATTTATAAGATTCCTATCACCCCCATTTTCCCTCTATCTTCCCATCAGTTTTATCATAACACTTCTCTCTCTGGTTGCAGACCAAAGATCAAGCGTCTGAACAGACATGAGACCCTGCAGCTCAGAAGCTTGTTTTCCACGACCTCTCTCTCTCTCTGTATCTCCGTCTTCCCATCTCTCTTCTCATTTGTTCTGCCTCTACTTCGTGTCTCTTTCTTTCGCTCTGCCTCCCACTCCTCTCACTGAAGCTGACCTCTCTACCGCTCAGACAGGACCAAGTCCCTTGGGTGCAGAGCAGAGTACTGTAGTTTCTTCCATTATGAGTCTAAGACCTGACACATCTTCACTTTATCTCTTAATCTTTCTCTCAAACATGTCTCTCAGGAGTTTCACCATCTCTTTCCATATTTTGCTTCTAACCCCTAAACATCATTCTGTTTTTCTTTCTTGCGTCCACAGCCTTTAAGTTCTCAATCTTTTTTCCTCTTTGTCTCTGCTACAAAGCAATGTTTGTCTTTCTGCTCATTCTCAAACCTACTGCATCACTACATTCAGGCCTAAATATAGAAACTGATTTCTCTGAATGACATCACTCTACCTGTTGCCTCAATTATCCAATTAGTGCACAGAATGAATAATGAATACCAAATGCAGTATTTTCTCCGGCACAATGGTCATTTTTCATTATGTTCGTGTCGTGTTGTCTCCTGCAGTGGCTTTACAGCTTTTCTTCCCAAATTTACACTCCACTTGCAGCCAATTAGCAATGACAGAGATGATGACTGAGGTTTTGACAGCAGTGAAATCGCTCGCATTCTCATTTGCATCATCTGTGTTAGTGACTCTGCAGCTTCTCGCTTCCTGTTCTCCTCAGTTCCGCCCTGCCAAGGGGCTAAAGGCAGTGATCTGGCAGGCACCTCGTTAGATACATATCCTTTACTCCTCTACAAAAATCTACAATACACAGACACGGAATCCTAGTTGGAGAAGTCATTGCAATTCACTGAGGCCTGAAATTAATTTCATATGTCTGTATAAGAAAATTCAGCGGGACAGACTCAGCCACAGGGAAAAGACAAGGGACAAACTAGAGGCAGGGTTCAGTGATGTACATGCATGGACGAGTTTGCATATTCATAAAGATGATGATGATGATGATGATGCACCGGACTGTGTGTTAAAACAGGGTAACAGAAAACATGTCAGACCAAAGCTCTGCAAGGAAACAAAATGAGTCTGCAGACGGCAACACACAAATCTGTGTCATGTCATGAAATCACGAGTCCTTATGTTGCGTCCCATGTTCTTTGTTTCTTGTCTGTAAAATCGGATAAAGTGATCCAAAAGTTGTTGTTGTTTTACAGTTAACAAAGGTCGAAGCTGCAGCAGAACCAAAAACTGACAGCTGGCGACTCGGAAAAGAGCATTTGCAGATTTGGAGATCGGGTTCTGTACGCAGGAAAGGAGTGGAGGAGACGTAACAAGTTGAATAAATCGTTAAGGATATGTTTATCTGGAGAGGAGCGTGGACAGATAAAATGGGAGAAGATGTACTGGTAGGGGTTCCAAAAAGTAGGGGGATCTAATTGGAGATTTGATACAGAGTTTTTCACACACATACTTCCAAAACCAGTCCACAATCCACATCCAAGCCCACAATTAATCTGATGTCCAATCTAGAAAAGACAGAGATTCCAATTAAACAGACGAGAATACAGAGTCATGTTTATCAGGTCTTAGAGGTCAGGTTGCAGATCAGGTTAACGTGTACAGACAGGGACAGAGCAGGGATTGGGGCCAAAGAACAAAGCAGTGTCAGGATGCAGACAGTCCCAAACATTCAATAAACAATTTCCAAGATTCACAGTCCAATTAATCAGTGTCCATTAAATAGTCCAGTTCAGAGACCAGGTTCATGTTTAACTTCACAGAGCTTAGGGGGTCAGAGCAGGTTCTCAGGCCTAAAACAGATTGGGGCCATAGCAGGCTGGAAAGTTTCTTCTGGAAACAGTCAGCAGACGATCTGGCAGAGGGGGAAGGTTCACAGACCTGCTTAAAAAGAAATTGGCACAGGTAATGGATCAGGTTGATTAGTGAGTAAATGAACCAGGGAGAGAGCAGAGACAGGAAGGGACCATATATGGAACATGAGCAGGGCGCCAGCCTGGAGACCCTGACAGTGTTACTGTGTTTACACAGGCATATGGTGCTGAATAAGCTTGTTTCAAGTGTTGTGAACAAAGCTTAATTCTAACAGCTCAGCTGAACAAAATGTGTTCATAAAATAAGTTGAGTTCTTGTAAACTCAGAGGCTGAGACCTAGAAGCGTGTGTGGATTAGGAGCCTGGCTGATGTGTCCCTGGTGTGTGCATAAAGGCAACACAGAAACTATATATCACAGTGTAAAGACACTGTGAAACCAGGCATTGATGTGGGTTTAGAAGCTGAGAGGTTTGTATTTATGCAGTGGTCTGAATATGAATGTGTCTTGTCCCTCAGTAGTTGTCCCAAATGTACAAATAATTTATCAGTTTATTATTTGTAACTATAAATGTCATTATTATGTGCGTTGAGGGGGAAATTCAGGCGTTTCAATTAGGTGTTAGTCTGGGAGGTTCTGTCTTATTTACTGAGGAGAGACCAGCCTCTTCACTGCCAAAGTCTGATTGTGGCAGCACAGATCTGTACAGGTGTGTCCTGCCCCAGCAAATGTTTCTGTCTCATTAGCTTCATTTCGCTTCGTTTTAGGATTCACTGGTCATGTTTTAAGTCATATTTATGCAGAAAACAGACAGTTCTACTGGTTCAAAAACTCCAAAGCTGTAATATCATGGTGATGTATTAAACAGCCTGTCACTATCATTAGCCTAGATATTATAGTTCTGAGTAAAAATGCCAGAGTAGGGTAAAATACAAGCAGGCTGTCAGAAACAACAGCTGATGGTAATGTAGAGTCAGGAAGAAGCAGTTTCAAAGAAACATTTGGTGAAGTCGTCTCAGAGTAACTTATTTACAGGCTGCTCCCTTAGTGCTGCTCCCATGCCTTAATAAATGGGCAGGGTTGTGTCAGGAAGGGCATCCAGTGTAAAACATGTGCCAGGTCAGAGATTCAGGTTACACAAGAAGATTTTAGTACAGGTAAGATGGTTCAGAGACAAAGCGAGAGAGGGAAGAAGAATGCTGAGGATGGAGCTGCCAGGCAGGAGAGGAAGAGGAAGAGCTTCATGGATGTGGTGAAGGACATGAGAGAGTCTGGAGTGACAGAGGAAGATACAGAACAGAGTAAGATGGAGACAGTTGACCCGCTGTGGTCACCCCTAAAGAGAGCAGCAGGAGGAAGAAGGCAGCGTCAGAAGTGTCTTACACACCACCATCACCTGCTCAGAACCTTAACGTTTTCCAGCATTCTTGGAAAGAAAGACTGAGTCTGCACTACACTGCACATGGCAGCCAGTTATTAACTGCATAGCAAATACTGAGATTCTGGCACTGCACGCTGTTTGCCTTCTGGCACAAACCTAGCTGAAACTTTTTTGAATGGAAATGCAGCTCTCCAGAGATGTTGCATATCCCTTCGCTGAAAAGTGGAGAAAGATTTATTAGTTGTGACTCTCAGCCAGAATTTCCTTGTGAGCTTTAATCAGGGTTGTAAAAGTAACATGAACTGTTCAAATAAAGCAACAATGTGTGAAACTTTAGCTTGTGTGGAAATTTTGTTCTGCTTAATGTAAATGTAAAAATATAAAACCTGAGGTTGTTTGGCTTTGTTTTTGTGGTTTCACTGTAATTCCATTATAAACCTTTCTGTACAGTCTAATCACAACACCTGCTTCCTTGTTCTGCCACGATTAGTTTCAGTCGATTTTTAATTATTCTGTGTTGTTCATGTTTGAGTTTTCCTCTTGGTGAGACAGACTGTAAATTATATCTTTAAATCTTATTCTCCAGTGTTCGAACTCGTTTTGTAGAAAACGCTTTAAAGTCGATTCTCGTTTGCAGCGTTGCAGTGTTTGCCTCTCTGCTAAAATCAAATGAGCGGCTCCAGTTCTCCCACTGGGCTGACTTGTTTTTCTCTGTGTCTACCGTGACACCGAATTCTCTTTGTGAAACACTTGCTCCTGGCAGTCGCTGAATACAACAGACAAATAACTGAGTCACGGGGACAACTGGGAGGACAGGATCCTGCACAGGAATCACTACAGAAGATTAAAGAAAGGAACACGAACACAGATGATCAGTGAAGGGTAGAAAAGTCACAACGGACTCTAAGAGCGAAAGAGGCAACACAGTGGATCGATGCTGGTTGTCATCTTCTTGTACTTTGTGAGTGTCAGTTTCCACATTAACAACCTCATAAAAAATATACTGTGTTTCCTGTGACTGCACTGGTGGTCATCTGCCTCGACCAGTTGGGATGAGTGGAAAGAAAGGAGGAGGGAAGGAACCACAGGCCACAAGACAAAACAAAAGAGAAACGGAAAGCAGCTAAAGAGTTTTGTGGTGAACAGGCAGAAGGTAGAGCATCACAATGATTTTGTCCTGCGGACGGACTAATGAGGACTCAGTGTGTGTGTGTTCATTCTGTTTACATGTTGTGTGAACATGACACTTCCCACTCCACCTGTGTTTTTGCATCGTTCCCAGCAGCATGTTTACTTCTGTGTGCATTTGTCCACGTGTTGACAGTTTCTAAGGAACAACAACACATCAGCCTTCTGCATTAAAAGGTTTAGATGGCTTCTCATTTATTCATATTACTGTACACTGAACTCTGGCAGCTTTGCTCCATAAACCGTTGATGTGCAGACACTGGAGTTTACTCTGACAGTTGACCTGAAGTTGACAATCATTATGTGTAACCACTTCCACTGTCCTGCTGTTGCAGTACGTAGTGCATCCTGCATTACATCCTGCAATGTGGAAAATGATTTTAGTTTGAGTTCACTAAACCTCATCAACATCAAATCTCATATGTTGTAAAGCTCAGTGTGGAAGTAGCAGCTTGGTAACGTTCACCGTCTCTACCAGGAGGTCAAAGCAGCTGTCACAACATTAATTCTTAGTTTCTTCATAAAAGTTTTGTGTCATCCTCAGATTCTCAAATAAAAAAAGGACTTCAAAAACCCCTTCTCATTCACTGGCCAGGTTTTCCTCTAAAGATTCTGCAGGATGAGTCCTAGTACTGGCAGGGATCTGTTTACAACCATCGGCCTTAAAGTGGTGATGTAGCTCTACACATTGATCTCAGGGCTTAAGGAGGAGAGGTTTGTCATAAATGACAAGTTAAAGAGCTGAGAAGGAATACTGAACAATGTTCACACCTGCATTAGAAGGTAATTAACCCCTGACCTGACGGTGCCTGTGAAGAGCCGTCAGCGTGCAGCGCGGTGTCATGGTGAAGACGTGATCACACAAGATTAGACTGCAGGTTCAGGGGATTATGGGTGTTAGTGTAAAAGCTCAGGTGTCATTTGAGTATTGATCTGGGGTCAGATTTTTAACCCCTCCCCCACGCTGTCCGGATTAATGCTGAATCAATGTCTTCCGCTGTTCAGGGCATCTTCAAGACTGTACAGATGTTAGATAGACCTGTATAGTCTGGAGCAGCGTAGAGGTGTAGTATCTGTGTGGTAACGGTTCTGCCATTGTGTAATGTCAACAACTAAAGATACGTCAGTTTTTAATCTTCTTCTTACTGTGAATAGAAAAATAACACCTCGTACGTTACATTAAGCTAGGATTTTGTTCTTACATTAGATAATTCAAATTAAGAGATAATTGCTGAATGTCATGAAATCTGTTTGCTTCCCACATGAGGCCCAGTACAGTACTGGGTATATATAAGAACACTTCACACTTCTATCAATTAAATTAGAAATTTGTTTTTGCCCTTAGTTTGGAGAGTAAGAGTCTCCTTCTGAGTAAACGTCTTTGTTTCTGATAATTTCATAAAAATGTCCACTTGAAGCTGACTTTCATCTTGTATGTTGACTGCATCGGTTAAAATTCAAGCCAATCACCAGGGTAAGCACTCCCAAAGCTCTGGCAAAGCTCAATGTGATCCATCTTTTTTATGAGCAGAGAAAATAACCTGAGCTTTAATTGATCATTCTTTGTGAACCCTCCAGAACCCCCAGAGCTCAGCACTAGACAGCAATCATTAACCAATGCTGCTAATCAGAGTATTTCATTTAATATGATGTTGGAAACCAGCTGGAAAACCGTTAAGACGGGTTGTGATTTATCTGGAGGTAGAGACTAGTAAACAACAAATAAAGAAAACAAAGACACAGCGGACACTCTGTACTGTGAATATACTGGAAACTGTCTGTGTGCCTTTTTGAGTGTCCTGTCAATATACACAATTCTCCAGAAATTCAGTTCTTAAAGGAAATGGAAGTTCTGGTCACAGCTCAACAAATGAAAAAAAATAATTCATAGAAAAACCTCAAAAGTTTAAAAGTTAGAAATTGACTGATATCCAGTGTTTCATGTAACTGTAACCTGTTTATGGTTCTACTGTCTACACATGATCGTCTACTGTAGGAGACGAGTTCCCGCTTACAAACAAACTCTCTGCTGATGTTCACGTCATGTTTGTCACATGACAAATGTTACGTGATATTGAAGCAGCTGTCATTCTTACTAAACCTAACCATCTTTATTTAGTACCTACACATGTTTGTGAACTGCTTTGTTGTAATCCTGTCAACAGTCCTGCCTGCTACGTACATGGCGGCGCTCTTACAACAGCTCTAGTCGTATGAGAGAGTTTGGACAAACGACCTACATGGACGTTAAAGTTGCAGGACTGTTGCAGAAGTCAGGTGTCAGGTTCATAAACCAGAGTAGTAGAGACATTTAAATGTTGACCTGATGATGCTGCTAGATTAAAGGTCATTCATGAGGATTTATCAGACTGCCATTCATAGAGAAACAAGTAAAAACAGAGGTACATGTTAGTAAAGATACTGTAAATGACAGCTAGTATGTAGAGCAGCACACGCTGAATTCATACATAGTATGGATTTGTCTCCTGTTTCCGCTCGTTGCTCCTCCATCCACCCCTCCTGCCTCTCTTCTCTGACACAGTAAAGTTGTAATTTACTGTCTTTGTGTCAGCATCTTTACTAAACTGCTTAGCAGCGTCTAATTACCTCTGCGTGTGTTTGCCAACTGTGGCAGGGATTTTATTTTTATTTTTTTAATCATTCAAATAAGCCTTTACAAGAGAACCACTGGGATGTGACATGTAGTCTGGTCCATAATCCTGAAAGACTTGTTTACCTCCGAGAATAAGGGAGCGATTGTCTTGCTAGAGCAGTAGAGCTCATTACTGGTGTGGCGTTAGGGGAACGACTGCTAAACAGAGAAATCAAGAGAACAGGAGTTGTCTGTCTGCCAATGACAGTAAGAGGGAATAGAAAATATATAGAGGAAAGACTTTTTACAGAACAACGCTGTAAACAGGCTGCACACAGTGCAAACAGGAAGCTCTGAACACCTCACACAACCAGAGAATCGTTGAAGTCACCTCTCGATCACCATCTGCCGTCTTTTTGACGTGGACGTGGACAGTCTGATAATAATTTAGTCCATAAGAGCTCAGCCTTTTTTATTTTCAGGGTTAAAGGCACTTTCACTTTATATTCCTACATTTACAATCACATTTTTTTTGCTGAATGGTTTTTCTTTTCACTGATCTTCGTCCCTTCAGGCAGCAGGAACTCTTCTCTCTCATTTGGTATTCTGTAGCATCACAGTCCAGCTGGACCAAGAGACTGTGCAGTTTACTGACGTCATGATACATGATTTATAGAAATTAATAGTCAACTGTTTGAAGTATTGCGTCTTCCATTTGAAACTGGTCTTTTCTTCTAGTCTCCTTTGGTCTCATTTCTCTCATAGAAACAACAGTAAAACTATACAACTTGGTAATTTATTGTGTACTGATGTGTAACTGCATGAGAAAATCCCAGGATGAATGTTTCAAACTGTGCGGAGGGAGAGTAGCAGAGGATGACATGAGAAATGAAAGAGACTGCATGAGATGAATCACTCACACTTACAGCATAATTATCTCTGATTGAGCCAATCAGACCTTTGCTATAACTGCAAACCTGCTCAGGAAGCAGTTGCTGGCCCAACCTGGCCAACACACTCTTTGTTGCTTGTTTGGTGACCTGATGTTCTTTTCTCTCTTTCTTTCCACTTACCTCGACCGGTCGAGGCAGATGACCGCCCACCCTTGTTTTGCTATAGGTTTCTTCCATTAAAGGGAGCTTTTCCTCTCCACTGTCTCCTAATGCTGCTCAGTGGGATTTGTTAGGAGTTGTATTGTTAAATTCTGTAAGATCTTAAGCTTTACATTGTAAAGTGCCTTTAAATGACTTCTGTAGTGATTTGCTGCTGCATTTTACTGTCAGACTGTGAAAACTGCCCTGGAGTGATGCTTTACTGTGAATAATGTTTAACATCTGCACACAGTTACATGTCTCACAATCTCTTTATCATGGGCTTCATTTGTGTCTCTTTGGTGTGGGAGTGGCAGTGGAGCAATTGGCAGAATGGTTACTCTTCAGCCCCAGGGTGGGCGGTCCGTGACCCGGCTCCTCCTGGGTGTATGTTGTAGTATGTCTGGATGAGACACTGAACCTCCTAAACCCCAGTTACTGAGGCTGCATAAGCCAGTGGATTGGAGTTTGGTCCTCAAACATCATAGAGAGGTTCTGTTTTTTTGTTTTTTTGTAAATTCATCCCAGTCCTTTTTTTATTCAACAGGCACTTTGCATTGTCTCCAGGCCTGTCGTAGAGGGTAAGGAATATTAATGCGCTGCTTTATTGATCCCCACAGGGCAAATTCCTTGGTCAACAACAAGCAGATCAGAGTGCAGCACCACTCACTGCCCAGCAGCTGGCAGGGCTTTAGAGTCGTGTCCAAGGTCATTTCAGCAGAGCACTGGGTCGTGACCTCGGTGCCTATAGGCTTAAAAACATACTCACGGTCTAACAGGGTTTTAATTGCAAGAAGGTCTGAGCTCTGAACTGATACAATACAAATCTGATGCATGGAAACATAATATTACACTATTAAACAGATCTCAGATGCTCTGTAAATAGAGCATGTAGACAGTTATGTGAGCTTAATGTGCAACAATAGAGAATAAGATATAATTAAAATGACTGGAGCTGAGTCAGCTGGTGATTCTCTGCAGCTCCATCACTGTTCTACTGGGGCATTATAAAGTCCATTAGAGATGCTTGAAGAAATTAAACCTGGCTTTAAAAATGTGAGTGTCTGTGTCCTCCCCAGTGCAAACTGGGAGGGCCACGTGAACCCAGTCAGTCTGTAATGTAGATGTCAAATGTGAATTAGCCCTTAATCCGTGTCACCAGGCTCCTGAGGCGAATGTGCAGCCTCTGCTCCTGACTTCCAGCCAGTCTCTCCGAGGCGTTGCCATGGCATCGGGCCGTAGGATGAAGGAATTTACCCACCACTGGTGGAAGTCTGCCTGGAGGCTCCTCAGGATTCTCTCATGCGTCACTATCGGCAAGCTGTGACTCCCCTCCTCCTCTCGTCCTCCCTCTCCTCTCTCATTTTTCCTCGCCCTCGTTCACACCTACAGCTCAGGCTTTGCTGGTTAGCACGAAATCGTCCGTTCCCGTTTAGTATGTGCTTATTGCACTGTCCCTGTTTCTTGCACCTCTTTCTTTCGCAGCTTCTCCTCCTTCTGTTCATCCTTCCACCGCTCTTCTTTCTCTCGCCGTCGCTATCGCGTTCCCTCTGGCTTTTCCTACGCTCCACTCATTCATGTGCTTCCAGTGTGATTTTCCTCTCCTCTCTGTTTAGCTTCATCTTGCCCTCACAGCTCACACCTTCCATTAATCCATACCACCATCTGTCCTTACCTCTTATGCTTTCTTCCTCCAGGTCTCTCTGTCCCTGCACCTTCTTCCATTATACCAGCCAATCTACCATCCCTCCATTTTCTCCCAGCCTCCTCACTCTCTCTCAGCTGCTGCCTCCGGCCTTCTCCCATCATGGCTGATGCGTCGGAGGGCAGAAAGGGACTGTCACGCTCCCAACACAAAAGAAATCTGATGGAGCAGAAATGTCTTACAAGGAATAAGGAGAACATACATGATGCCCTGTGATGTTTCTCACTATCTATACTGTGCTTCGCTGTTTCTCTCCACTCATCCCCTTCTCCTTGTTTCTTGCTTTTAACCTTTTCTTTTGCTCTTTTTATCTCAGCGTGTTGTCTTCCCACACACAGCTCAGGTTCTCAGGACAGGTGCTTACAGTTGAAGGTATTTTTTTAAACCAGATGGAAGGTTGTTTTATCACCAGCAGTCTGTATGTGGAGTTCTCTTGTTGTAGAGTAGCATACAATATAAAAGGTGTTATTTTAGAGAATTAAAATAGGCGTGATTAGAAAATGTTGTCGAATATGCTAACATTTGTGTTTTTTCAGTTTCAGTTACTGTTTATTTTGTTCAGTATAACATCCAGACATTAGAAGACATCACAGTGGGTCATTTAAAATGGCTAATCTTGGTGCCCAAGGTACTGAATGTATGTGACTTCCACTGGCCTTCCACCGCCCTGTCTATATGACCTGACGAGGTCGTCATCGTGGGAAAGCTTCCTCAGGTGGACTTCCCAAGTCACTGTCATGTTGATGACGAAACTCTTGGTGTTGTGTGATTGTGGGCTCCCTGTGGCTCTTCATGCAGTTGGGCGTGTACTTTCTCCTGCTGTGTAAGGAAGCTGTAAAACATGTCAGGTCTTGTTACTGTCCCACCTGGTGCTGATGGTCTGTGCTATTGCCTTGAGAATGTGAGTGTGGTTCCGCCTGTAGCAGCTGTGCTAGAGCCTCAGGGCAGCAGAGTTTTAGGGCTGTGCAACCTGAGCAGAAAGGGCAAGCTGATGTTTTTGTGTTTCCCTATAATGAAGATGAATGTCTGTTGCAGCCCTAGATACAAACACACACACACACACACACACACACATACACACACACACACACACACACACACACACACTATATTTACTGTGGTGTACAGAGGACAAACAAAACAAAAGATGTCTTAGAAAGCTTTTCCCATTTTCCACAGTGACTGTCTGCGCTGGGTTCTGGCTCGACACGACGACGTTTTGCTCCACGGCATCGGTAGGAGCTCTTCAGAAGTGTAGCAGCGTCTTCTGACATAGTTAAAGGCCTCGTTTTTGTTTTTGTGTTTTACTGCTGTTATTTAGTTGTCACCTACAACGTCTACAGTTACTGTAAAATGTTCTGAATGACACGGATCAAATATTTGCTGCTTTGTTTCAGTTAAAAATTATTTCACCCTCATAATTATTTTGTATCTCTTATTATTTTGTGTTTCACATACACTGCATGTTAGCAGGAGGAAGACCAGCGTTACTCCAAAGGCTACAGAATAAACAGACGGAGGAAAATGCAACCTGATCGACCTGATTTCAGACACGTCCCAGAAGTGTCTTCTGTCAAAAATAGAAGCATATCAGAAATAGTGCATATTTTTAGCAGAGTGGAGGGAAGAGAAGCTTCTGAGACACACTAATGTCAACCTCAGTGGAAAACGGGTACGTTGACTAGCTCACTTCACAGAAGGTTGTTTATCCTGAGACCCAGACTTGGTTTTGAGTGTGACTGAACCATGTTCCTGTCAAAAACTAACAACTAAAAAAAAAGCAGCAGACACTTAAAATGCTCCTGATGCAAATTATTATGCTAACATTAACCTCTTTGTTTCAGTAAAGGGACTCAATATCAATCAAGGGACTTAATATGTTCTGATCTTGTTCCAGGCCAGTGATTAAGCCGTTTCAACACCCAAATCTTTGCTCCAGTGAGGAACCACATCTTAATTTATTGATAGTCATATGTGATTACAAGCTGTGAGCAACATACTTCACATTACATTTGAGCGGGCTATGTGGAATGTGTACATGGTAGATTTGTAACCATGTACAACTATTAATAAATGAAGATGCAGACATCTCTCTTGTATGTGGGAATTGAAATTTTCCACACTTTTTCTGCTCCAGCTCAGCTTCCTGGTAAATGTGTAAGCTTATGGCTGTGCATAGAAATCTAATCTGCTGATTAGCTTTTAGAAATATCTTCCAAACTGAAACTGATTCAAGCTTAAACTCAAAGTATTTTCAGTTTGTGTCTAGAGACTAACGTGCCTCGGCTCTAGAATAGGTTCAGCTTAAGTTTTCCAAAAAATCGCCACGGCTTGATTTTGCCATGTTTGCCCCAGTCAGCTGTGGCCAATGGAGAAAATCTGTCTCTATCGACAGTACACTGTCCACTCTTTATGGTGTAGAGTACCTGTTTGCATTGTCCCTGCTGCTTCAAACAATCGGCTGGATTACTTTAATACTGAAGAAAAGGTGAATCTGATGATCAGATATGATTGGCTCCCTGACTGTAAAGAGGGTTCCACTGATGACAGTATAAAGTTTTTGATGAGCTTTGAGTTATGACTCTGACAGGACTGAGGGTTTCTAGCCATTCAGAGCGTGTTTATCACTTTCAGTTATGCTGCTGTTCATACACCTGAGCTTTGTTCTCCTGGCAATGACACACCTCACTAGTGAAATCTCCACTGTTTCATGTAGGACAGGCAAAGACCATCATGTGGTGCTACTGAGAGCATAAATTCTAGTGCACACACTTGATTCAAGAAGCACAAGAACAACACAATCCCCTGAATCAGTAGCTACAAATATGAGCTGACTCTGTGCTGTGTAAGGGTTTAAAGCCAGATTGCTCCTCCAGAAAGGCCAGTAGTTTGGTGTAGACGTGAAACACAATAAACAATGTTGGGCAGAATCAAACCAATGTAACAGTACTACTGGTTTGTCCTATGGTGCGTCCACCACACACTAAACCATGTTAGTAATGTAAACAGCAGCAGTGTGTGTCTGCCTCTACCAGCCATGAAGTGAGTCGTGTTCAAATAAAGCTGCATTGTTTAGTTGTTTTAGTGAGCTTCATCAACACAGCGATAGCATTAGGTGCAGACCACACTAACCTGTTAGAGGCTGTGGTCTGTGTCCCGTCACCCTGGACAGTTTGTTATGGTGCAAATGATGCGACTCCAACTCGGCAGCCAGTTTCACCTAAAGATTAAATTAGGAGCAGTGCTTTACTTTAAGATGATTTGTCAACGTGCATTTAGCATAGTTCCAGTATCATTACAACAGTTGCTGCCAATTGTGTCATTGGCCCAACAGTTTTTCTCTCATAGAAATATTTCAGCCAATTTGTGTTATTAAGCCACTGAATGGTGAGTTATCAGTCACCATAGTAACAGTTCATTAGTGCACATGCTACCTGCTAGTGTTGTTATAATCACGGAGACTTGTGGTAAATTGGCGACACCTTGGATGTGTAGTACTGTAAATCTGTCAGGAGCAAAAGTGGTGGGTGGTGTAATATGATAAGGGGAAGAGGATGTGGAGGATGAGTGTGTGTCAAAGCACAGGACACCAGTTTGTCTCCTGGTTGAAACCATTAGTCTGTGTAGATACTTTCTGAACGAAAAGCTTTGCTGAGAAAACCAAACAACACATATCTGAATAATACTGTGATGAGCTAGTAACAACAGGTTTTTCTCTGTGTGATAAGAAACTAAAGGGAAAATGCATTAACTTTACGAACATGCTGACCAGTGCTTTAAAAAGTCACTAACAGTGAAAACTACTATACCCACAGGTGAGTAGAGTAAAGTGGCTACTGCAGAATACATGTATTTTCTTCTGCTTATGCTGTGGTCACAGGGCGGAGCTAGTCTGCCTATTAATTTGGCACTGGTTTTACACTGGATACCATTCCTGATGCAAACCTTCCCAGTTGCTGGGCTTGTGCAGCCTCAGTGTCCTGGGTTCTGGGTTCTTACCCTGGGACACAGCGACACATGGCTGTAGCTGTGTCATGAATTGCTCATCCTTAGGTCAACGGCCGACCACCAATTGCTGCACAGCCACCCCCCAACTGCTACTGCAGAAAATAGACCAACCATAAATGATAACTGGTTTAACTTGATGATTAAATCTCAATAGTTTTTATTGCATTATGTTTCTTTCACTCCACAGTAAAATAGCTGCACGGTTTAGTGAAAAGCTAAAGTTTCAGTCTCCAGCACGGCTGGGTGATGAATTGCTCCGTCCTTGACTCTGAGACGAAGCCCCACACGCTCACCTATCGTACAGCAGTCGCCCTCCTGAAGAGTGTCAGCGAAATGTCATGAATTAAATGTTCCCACCAAACCCGACGCCGCCTGGTGTGGAGACCTGATGGAGCAGCATTAAGGATGTAAAGGTCATCACCTCCGACTCGTCTCGGCCTTGAGGGATTGTGGGGAAGTATTTGCTCTGCCTCTGACGGGCCCTCAACTGTAAATCACTGGATACTGCAGTGATGCATTACAAGGTGTACTGTAAGTGAGTGCAGCTTTAGTAGGACACTATCTGACTTACCTCAAATATTACACATGACATTTGATGCTTGGATGAGATTTTAAAAGGCTATTAAACATGATAATCCATCATCGCTGTGCCACACGACTTTTACATAAGTGAGAGAGAGACGGCGTAGTGTAGATTACTGAGCGTCACACTGTGTGAGGCAGGACCAACAAAGACTTTGTACCATGTGACATGGATTATGACAAGTTCTCCACTACCTGAGATGTTTTTAAGATGCAGCTTTGTAGCTGTGACACCGAGGCCCAGAGGCTTGTTTTTCATTCCACCTACATTGTTCATGTTTGTGTTGTTGTTTGAATTCATTCATGATCTCATGATTTCTCTGAATGCTTCTGACTAAAATGCTGTATTCATGATGTGTCAGCTGCTTTTTCTAGCACTAATGATTTATAGAGCTGCAAGACACAGTCAACTGAATTCAGCTGAATCCTCTGAACTTCTTATCTAAAAAATCTAAATGGTTCATGGTTGAACTTTATTTTCCAACAGTGAAAGAGGGATTGATGCCAACTCTTAGACTGAATGCAGATTTCTATAGCAGCTCTAACAGGTTAATGCTCATTAACTTATGTTTGATTATTAAAAGTTACAAGGAATAATTAAAGTTAGCTTGTGTCCTCACCTGTGACCATGTGGTGTCTGAAGTCAGTCAATGCAGCAAAATGTCTTAAGAAAATAAAAACTCTTGAACTTCTTATGAGACAGAAGCCAATACAGCGTTGGAGTGAAGTCTAGTTACATCAGTACTTTATACTTCATATAGCTAGTTATTATTTTCTCTGCTCAGTTTGGTGTCACCCTGCACACCAGTGTTGGGCAAGTTACTCAGAAAAAGTAATACTGTTCTTTACTTGTTGCTCCTCAAAAAATAATAATATTGCTTTACTTATTACTCAGTATGAAGAGTAATACATTACTATTTCACTCTCAGCTACATGAAGTAAATCACTCCATAATGAATAATGAATCTCTTCTATCTCAACCAGTCACATTTCTCTCTCTGCCATTGACTGTTGTTGATCTAAACAGGTTTTACCTGCAGATGTCACCTGTTTCTCCAGGTAGCAAACATTGTCTTTCTGTTCAAATAGTAATAGTAATTATCTTTACAACTCTGACTGCAATAAACTCAAACTAATGACAAAACACTTCCAGCTGGTGAAGCAGCGTTATCTGTCTGCCCCACATCCATCCTACGCTTAGCATTAGCGTTTTAGCTAGTAGCCATGGGGGTCAGGGATTGTAGTATCGCAGTGTTACTTGGATTAGTACTGTAATAATATTACCATCTTAGAAAATGTAAAGCCTTACTTTACTCATTATTGTTACTGTAACACGTCCCAGGCCTTTTCAGCTGACTCTGAGTTGTGAATAGCAATTCTCAATTCAAGTGAGCATTTCAGATGTAGAGGAGTTCACAGCACATTAAACCTGTTAGCATCTAGCTGTGTATAATACACCTTTGAACTTATGAACAAACAGACACAAAGTGCCATATCATAATGTTATGATCACGAGTGATAAAAAAGTCAAGAGGGTTAATGTAATATCTGGATTAATCATTAGCAGTAGAGTAACAAAGACGTCCCTTATTTACTTGCTTCTTGCTAATACAGTGTTTGACCACATAATGTAGCACCCTCACTGTCACAGTAGCCGGCACGGCCCCATCACTTACGCCTCAGCCTCGACCAGGGAGAGATGATCCTTGTCAAACCCATTTTTACTGCTGAAAATCTTTAAAGGACCATTTTAGAAAAACTCCTGAGCCTTACTGATTTCTCTCTTCTTACTTCACATTTTGCTCGATGCACATCAGTTTCCATCTTCTGTCCTTGTAACTGTCCTTGTGTTGATGATAACACTCTCAGTTCTCGCTGAAGCCATGTACTGTGCTGTGTAGCTCAGCACATGTGGCATTAAACAGCTTCCTTGCTGTGAAATCCTGCACTCATAACAGAACATAAATGAGACACGCACAGTTTCACGGTTTTGTGTTCTCGGTAGAAAGCCCATTAGCTTGAAATGACTCCCTGAGGGACCAGAGTTTATCTGCTCCTCTGTTTGTTCCTCTGTGAAACCACCCCCAACAAAAACACATGTTGACAATAACCATAGACGGGAAGAATGCAAACTGCCCTGGAAGTGGTAACTCAGCATCTCACAGCCCTTAAATAATACACAGTACAGATGTCACATCACTTGTTGTATTTCTATGGTTGTTTTCATTTATTTACTGTGACTGTTTTTTTAAATACAGAAAACATAATTATATCACATTGCTGGGGAATATTAATATATGTAACAACAATGCACTGATGAACAGCCTGCTTCATCTGCCATGGCTGAAAAGTAAAGCAGACATTACCTTTAGCATGTTGGTTGAAAGACATGAATGATTTGATTTCTAATGTTTGCTGCTTCCTGATTCCTCCAGATTAATAGTCTCACACTGGTGCTGACATGGATTAATAATCTGACTGAGGAACACGGATGGAATCAGTGCTGATATTTACTGTGTGCGCTAAGCTAACGTTCGAACTACAGGGTAAAAAGACACAAGGTTACTCGAAAGCCTCATCTGAGATGCTTAGAGGGAGCTTTTGTTTCATTTTCCATACATACTATAAAATATGTTGCGTTGTGTTGTATGTTCTTTTTATTTACATTTCTGTCTCCTTGAATTAACACAATTCTGTGTCTGTTTCTTCTGTGCGAATCTATGTGGCTCTGCTGCACCTGAACGCCTCATCACTGAGCGAATGGAGTGTAATGAAGTTGTTAAACCAGTGAGCATCTAGTGTTTTTATTCAGCGTTCCAGGCTTATGGATAATCATTGTCTAAATGGAAATAACCTCGTTGGCTCTGGCAGTTTGGATTCACTAACAACAGACACCACCTGCAGAAGCAAACCTGGGCAGGAACACGGTGACGTACCGTCGCCTGTAACTGGACAAGTAACAGTGGAGTCAGTGGAACGTCGAGAACGACTTGGAGCATGATTGTACAGCTGGAACACAGGGCTTCCCTGAAATTCACCCTGGTGTTGGTGTTAAGCTGAAGGAAGCCTTCCACATGCTCTGCCTGTTGGGGTCTCTAAACCTCTGCAGTCACACTTTCATTTCCACACCTGACCTAATATCATCAGTTTGCTGATGCAGACTGGGCTGCGTTACGTGAACCATTCCTCTGCTCGCCTCTAATTTGCTGCTTATCTGGTCTCGGTGCACCTTGTGTGCTGCTGACTAACAGGCCGTAAGCAGGGAAGTGGTGATAAGATGCATGGCACCCTGGGGAGCGTCCTAATGGGCGTGCCGGGCCTTTCACACGCCACTTGTGTGTTTGTGCATGTGTGTTCACAACCCCCATTGACCAACTGGCCATTACGTGTCCATGTGTCCTGCTGGTGTCATTATAATTGTATTGGTGTGCACCCTTGTGTGTGTTTTCATTGAACGTAGCAGTGTAAGCAGTATCGCAGCGTCTGCCCAGCATCAGATATATTTGGCTTTGGGTCAAAGCACCAGCTGATCCCACTGGTTTCACACACACAATGTGGACAGTTGTCAGGAACATTGATTTATTGCCCTTAGAGCAGCGTTTGGCTGCAGCACCGCTCCTCTCAAACAGGATGTCAGTTTACTGTCCCTCTTCTCTATTGGATTTCATGGTATTTTTCATGGATTTTCATGGAAGCAGAGAAACGGTTCAGGGTTGCACAAACATTTTCACCCAAACGGCTTCGTTTTATGACAAATATTAAAATTAATTATCATATTGATGATGCTCCACTGTCAACACAAGGAGAAAATGTTAAAGCCTTGTAAATGCTTTGCTTAAGACCTGTTACTGACAACCATGAACATATCATCTACAGTTCATCATAAGAGTCAGAGAATCTGGACAAATCTCTGTGCACAAGAGATGAGGCTGAAATTCAGTACTGGATGACTGATCTGATGATTCTGACATGACTCTGTGATGGACATCACTGCGTGGACTCAGTAATACTGTCTGAACACAGAAATACAGTTAAAGCTCTGTCATGCAGAAGAAGCTAAATGTGAAACTCTGCTCTCTTCTCCAGACCGAAGCTCATTTAAAATGGTCAGTGGCAACATTTAGAGACTGTTCTGTGGACAGATGTCTCTAAATGTTATATTCTTTTTGGAAACCATGGACACAGAAGGGGCCTTCCAGCTTGTTCATCTCTGATGGTATGGAGGGCATCAGAAAGGCTCCATCACTGCTGACAGATATATGCAGGTTTTAAAGCAGCATATGCTTCATCCAGACGACGTCTTCTTCAGGAAGGTCTTTCATATTTCAGCAGGACAATGTGAAAACACATACTGTATCTATGACAACAGCCTGGCTTCATAGTAGAAGAGTCCTGGTGCTGGACTCACCTGTCTGCAGTCCAGACCTTCACCTACTGAAACTATTTGTTTCATCTTGAAATTCCAACTACAACAAAGACCCAACTAATGGTGATGGTGCTTCCTCATCAGCAGCACTGTAAATTCCAAACTAGACTAAAAGAATATGTCACACAGTGAATATGATGAGGATGTGATTACACTTTGTACTCTGGAAATGGGACATTGTGGCTCCTGAGGAGAGAAAGCTGTGATGGAGTAGATCAACCTACATGTGACAGCCATCATGATTTCAGCTCTGTCATGCAGTTACACAGTAAAGCTGACAAAGCTGTCTGCCTCTCATCGACTGCTGTTTCCATCAGAAATGTGGCCCACAGGCAGACCTGGAACCGTGTCACCCCACAGGATGTTCTGATAGAATGGAAATAGATGGATTTAGTAGATAAACAGCACATCTCCTGTGCAGAGGTGAGGAGGCACCGTCTGCCTGTATGTATGCACCACTACACCTCTGGGTGCACCTGAAGGGCTCGTTTGCTGCCGTGCACCTTTGTTTGTTTGGCTTTGTTTTTGGTGTTTTCTTCCTCCAGGTAAGCATCTAAACAAACGACTGTAATGAGATTCTCAGGAGCCAGATTCAGTCTACAAGTCATCAGTGTTCGCAGCCTGGAGGCTTCTCCCGGGAGACAGAAAACCTGAGAGATGAGACCTGCCAGTGGGAATCTGTGCCGCAGAGCTCTACTCTCATCTGAGCCAGACTTAAGGTAACGGTGGCTGGGTTTGGGAGAGCTGCCGGCCCCCTTCGAGTCACACTGCACCACAGGAGGAAGCGTTTTTCCTGCAGCGCTATTCCCAAACAGCAGGAGGGTCATGGAAGTCCAGAAATTCAAGTGGAGCAATGTGAGCAGTTAAATCAAAGCTTTGCTCTGGAGTTTCTGGAGACAAAGCGTTTAAAACTGAAATGTCTGGCTGATGGAAAACCTGTGGACCCAAGTCATTCTGCTGGTTTACAGCACAGCTTTAATCACAATCTGGGAGGAATATCTGAGTGCAGATGAGGAGCTAGAGCAGGTGCACTGTCATTTGGAAAGGTAATGACATTGTGTTGTTAGATAAATAAATATAGGACGTGTGATGAGGAGTTTGCTTGAGATGCTCAGAGACGGAGACGGAGACGGAGGCGGAGACGGAGGCGGAGACGGAGACAGCCATCAGCTGAAACATTGCCTCCAAAATCCCAAAGCAGCTGCTTACAGGCTGATAAACATGTTAAATGTTAAGATTGTGTGCAGAGCTGCACCATGCAGGGCAGATAATGTCAGCACTTCACCTTCTCTGCAGCGGAGCACAGGTTCAGATTGAACCATCATAGCTGGAAATGAAATCACAAATCACTGAATTAATTACAGCGTAAGAGCTGCAACTCTCTGTACATGGAACGTTCCAGTCCTGAATACTCGTTACAGAGAGGCGTTTGCAAACATGAGTAAAATCTATACAGGCTCCACGCAGTAGATGTTTAGCATTTTAAACATCTACTCTCAGTTTCCTCTCTTCAGGTTTGATCAGAGGTTGTTTATTACTGCTTCTTATCTGTACGTGTCTGTGCTGGCGAATTTCTTCAAATCACTAAAATCACATTCTTTAATTTACCTGCAAGAAGCAAAAACATTTCCCATCCGAGACCAACTGAAAGGCTCATTTCCATGTCTTTCAAATGTTTAATATACTGAGTTCCAGTAATATTTTTATGAAATTATGGAACAGAATGTTTTTCTTCATTGCATTTTTCTTTTTTGTTTGATGAGCAATATCTGGAGTGAAAGTGACTCAGGCACAGACTGTGATTGAGAACGAGAACGGATTGGTCCTGCTTTTGATTGCTGAGGGACAACAGATGATGTGACTCAGACCATGTAATTACAGACTTGACCTTCACATTTCCACTGGCCTCTAACAATTTAGAAGTACCTTCTATTCAAATTGATGTTTGCATACCTGGATAGTATTCACAGAGTGATTGCAATTAATCTCCCTGAGTGTGAGGTGTGTGAGATGACCTGTATGTTGACATTACAGGCTGCTTCAATTTCATTTATTTGTTTAAGCAGCAGGAATCATTCCTGTTCTGGGGATTTAAATTCAAGGGGCCATATTCCAGACCCATGTGGAGCCTCAGCCTTTAGCTTTGGTCACTCTGGATCGATTGTAGGGAGCCAGTCAGAGACAAACCCATGCAAATAAAGGATGTGTGTCGTTGCAGGGTGAAAATAAACGTTTGAAATTTAGAGTTACAAATGTAACTTACAATGGAGGAAAATACAAATCAAGCAGGAAGAAGACTGAGATGAGTGATTTCTCTATGATATGAAGGCCAAAAAAACCAAAACTCCAATTCCAGAAGCTGGGACACTGTGTAAGACCTGATTTTCAAATCTCAAACTCGTATTTTATTTACAATAGAACACAGTTATCAAATATTTAAACTGAGAAAATGTAAATGTAAAGAAAAAAATACAGTAATTTTTAAATTGACGATAGCAACACATCTCAGAATGTTTACCACAGCGTAGCATCCGCTCTGTCTTTAAACATCTGGACTGAGGAGACCAGGATCTAACTGCTCAACCTTCCTGAATCTTCAACATAGTCTGTGTTTCAAGATGCTCCTGCAGACAGGTCAGTTCAGCACCTGGAACCTAATTAGTTACTAAATGTTATTTTTTCAGCCTTTAGGTGACCTTTGTCCCAACTTTTTTGGAATTTATTTTTCCCAAAATTCAGCTTAAACATGTGATGTGTTTCCTGTG
>OMLM01011762.1:0-28730 GCA_900302695.1 Helostoma temminkii | reverse complement strand
ATGTGTTTCCTGTGTTCTACTGTGAATAAAATATGAGTTTGAGATTTACAAATCATCACTTTTTATGTAGATTTTACACACACACACACACACACACACACACACACATACACACACATATATATATATATATATATACACACATGTGCAGGGTCCAGTGCATGTCTGAAAGCTGCTGAAGCTGCTGCACGACCGTCACTCTTCAGCTAACCGCTAACGGCAGCGTTAGCTAGTGTAACTGTGGCCGTAGTCTAGTTTGTTTTTATCTGAAATTATTCATAGTGCCTTTAAAAAGAAAAGTAGAAAGCTAAGAAAAACAAAGCAGAGGAAGGTCATTCCCTTCCCCCAGCGTTACCCACTCCTGTTTTTGATCCTGCTCTTTAGGGGAATCCACTTCCTAAATGAAATAGACTTTGATGTCATGTTTCTGGCACCTAACAGTGAAATCCACTCATGTCTGTCTTCACCAACTTCAGCCTCACTCTGTTTCAACCTTTTAGCACCTCAGTGCCTCGTATCCACGTCAGCGGGGCCAATTAAATATGAAGCATGAGGCATCTAAGGCAGGAGGGATCGGCCGACGTGTTAGAGTAGCAGCCACGCGCACGCATCTAAAGATTAGTGGTTTCAGCGTTTCAGATGCTTCGCACAGTGATGAGAATGAATAAACTCCTCATATCCGTTTCTCAGCTCACATCTTTCCTTATTTCTCACTTTGCACCTCCTCCTCCTCCCCCTGCTTCCCTTTCTGGGTGAGAACTGATACATAATGGCAGTGGTGGGACTGTGAAGTCAATGCCTGCAAATAACAACATGTATGTCGCCTGGGTTGCCATGGCGACGGACTCGGAGCCCACAAGGTGCGATGGGAGATGCTGCAACAGTGCTGGTGTAATGTCAGTCGGCTTCTCGAGCCCTCCCCTCAGAGAGCTGCTGGCATTTTAGATTTTGTTACTGCGTGACTTTATTTTAGAGGAAGCTGAACATAGAACAATCCGTGTCTGTCCATTCACATTTGTTTCATTGTCATTCAGAAATTTGTCTAATAATCAATATTGTCAAAATGTGTGTAGTAGAACCAGTAGCTGGTCTGGTCCTGGTCTGGACTCTAAAAGGTTTCTATCAGACCCATGTGCTTAGTAAATCATGGGTAATCGCTGCTTCACAGTCTGATAGATGGGTATTTACAGTGTTTACATGCATTTAACCTCCAGCACCGCCTCGCTCTCATTTAAAGAATTTGAGTAAAAGCCTCCTCAGCTGAAGAGCCACTCAGAGACAAACGCCCAAATCAGCTCCCCTCTTCACCTTTAAACGATGCAATAAGTCACGGGAACAAAGCGCAGAGACAACGAACTGTTGTTCGTCGTTAAGGTGAAAGTAGAAGCCGTCCTCTGGGACGACTGTGGCAGGAGGATGGGACGCTTTTCTCACCACTGCACTGAGTTATAGCTTTGTCATAAGTTGATTAATGATTCAAAATAGACCATTAAGAAGTGTAATTCAGCGGGGTAAGACTGGGCTCGCACCGTGATGTGATCATTAATTTGTGTTACAGAGATTCTCAAATGCCGATAATTCCCCCACTGTTGTTTTTTTTGACAGTGAACTCTGAGATAATAATAAATCATACTTTTCATGTAGGAGGCAGTACAAGATGTCGTGTCCAAAAGCCATTCATCATGTTAATAAACGTGTCACCGCTTTGCTTTTTTACATTCTTTTAGTTTTGTTAAACTCAGACTCAGAAGAGCAGATCAGTGTGTTCTACGCTGCACTACCATCAAAATGCACCTTTTTATAGTAGCTTTGCTGCTGAAGGAGGTCTTCAGGTGCAGCATGTTAGCAGCTACTGTCAGTACACAGAGCATTGATCCTGGTCTCAGGAGTCTTCATTACAGCACACATTTTGCATTTTTTAGGAGAAACTCCACCAACAGCTCTCTGCACCCTGTCCCCAACAATCTGCCCCCAAACAAGGATGAAACAACACTCCCAGCCCAGCAGTGTGAACATCCTGAAAACACATGGACTGGGATTTTTAGACTGGTCTGTGGTGTTCGCCCAGTCTCACCTTTTAAGGAAATAAAAAATATTTGACACCTTTCAGTCGTTTCCATTTGGAAACTGTCCTGACTGACGAGTTTGCACTGTGAGTTCGGGCACATTCTTTACCCTAACCCTCTACTACATTCATTTACATTCCACTAACTGTGTGTTAGCAGTGACATTCACCTTGGCTGCCTGGTGGCCAACCACAGTACTGCAACAAAAATATATGAAGGAATTTACATTTCTACAGGAATCAGTGTAACTTTCCCAGAGACTGGAAGAGGCCAGATAGAGAAACACTAACCAGATGCCAGTGTTTCCAGGTGCTGTCTCATATCTTTGGCCACCACCCAAACCCACAGTGACTGACTGAGGGTTATATAACAGCCTCAGGGTCACCTGTCCTGTTTCCTTTTCCAGGCATTCTGCCAAACCAGTATCCGTCCAGTCACAAGCCTTCAATCTGAGCGTCACGCTGTCTCCCATCTGTCATTTCATTTGACCGTGACCCACCACCTGATCACAAACCATAAAGTGTTAGGTGACAGCAGCACCTCTGTAACAGGTGACTCACTCCCCTCTGCAGAATGGAGGAGGAGAATCACCTGGAGGTGTCACACTGAGAAGAGAGCAGCAGTGGGTTCATTCTTCTTCTCTGTTTACTGCATGTGAATCTGCCAGAGGTGCAGGAAGTATTCACATCCTTTTCCTTAAAGTAGACATGGTAACAAACAATACTGTTCTTTCACTGTTGTTTGATGATTGGAGCTGGTGCAGGTGAAAGACTTTAGGGTTTAATGTGTCTTTTAGACTCAGTCAGCACTAAAAGGGTTTTGTTCAGCCACATGTAAGAAACCTCATTTTCCAAAATGAAAGTCTCCAGATGCCTTTAGTGCACAAACACAGCACAGGTCCATCATGTGTTTGACAACCAAAAATTACCAGTCAACAAAATGAGAAAGTTTTTCATGCTCGACTTCATGATTCTTTTTTAACTTACAGAATCATAGAGAAACAGAACTTGTTTCTACAGAAACATCCATCTGAAAGAGAAGGTGGTTATCTTATTATCACGAAGGGCACCGTAGAATACGTTTATGCATTTATTTTTATGACCTCACATCATAAAATCATCCCAGTGCACTTTACAATGGAAGGTTTAAGAATTTAGTAATAAAACTAGAATTATGTAGAAAACTCAACATGTCCCACTTGAGCAGCACTAGGAACCAGTTCCAGTAACGGAACAAACCTCCAGCAGAACCAATCTGCCTGTTAGGGTGTCATGAAGTCAGAACTACTGAAGCAGAGATGTACCTAATTATAGTACTCAAGTAAAAGTACTGTTATTATGGTGAAATTATACTTAAGAAAGAGCAAAATTATTTTTAAAAATCTTCTCAAATAAAGGTAAAAAGTAACCTTTTTAAAAATTACTTTAAATACACATTACTTTGGTACTTTGGTGTTTATGACAGCAGTGGCCAACAGAGTATTGTATTTTGAAGTGTATTGAATTTCAGCAGGTGTTTGTTGTTGTAGAGCAACGAATGGGCGGCTCCTTCACAGAAAGCTAGCTAGGTTAGCAACAAACTAAATTAGCCCACAGAGCGGAAGATGTGAAAGTGGGTTATAATTATCTGACAGAAACCATGAAGGTTCAGAAAACTACAATACAAAACACAGGAAGACGAGCTGAAGCATGAGAGCACACACAGTGTGGCAGGAGGCTACGCTGGCAGTTTAGCATTTTGCTGAATGAATTGTGCTAATTTACTCTATGTGTGAAAATATATCTACTAAGTTCTACTAAAAAGTAAAAGTTAATTTACATTTTTAAAAACTACTGAAAAAGTAGAAGTACACACAAAATCTACATTACAGTAACAATAATTGGTTATTGTCATCTGTGGGTGTTGCCGGGGCAACGGTGGCAACAGGAGATCAGTTGGTAGGGTGGTCATCCACGAAACCCTCAGGTTGGTGGTTCGACTCCTGTTTTTTTCCCATTCCTGGCCACATGTCAGTCACAAGTGTCTCCGTATACGACACTGAACCCTGGACCGTAGAGAGGCAGACTGTCCACAAAGGGCATTAACAAAGTATCACTTGTTATTAAATAACCTCAGAATATTGTTCATCCTCACATTAGCTGATCAGCTGCTTCATCAGCTGACTGGTAACATCCAACCACACTGCTCCTCATCCCAACTGCATTTGTGGATCTTTATTGCTAAACTGTAGCTTGAAGGTTAGTTCTTGGAGCTCAGTCTTTGATCCTGCTGCAACCTGCTGAGGATTCTCTCAACCAGACGAACAGCTCTTTAGCTCTGCCTCAGGGAGAGCTGAGACAGGAGGCGATAGGTTCTCTGGTTGTCATCACCGTTCTTGTGAACATGATATCTCAAGAGTACCTTAAAGAATTTCTTCCAATTGGCACAAATGTTGACTTGTATATGAACATTGGATCAATATTCAAAGGCCAAAGGCTCGAAGACCTTATTCAAGTCCCACTATCATCAGGGCTGCATCTCAGAAGCTCCTGGAGGGATTCATCATCTGGCACTGGCGTCCCCTTGGACTCATGCATAAAGTTATTAGAACGTGACTGAGATGCAGCAGCACACATACAGGCAGCTCATGTAAACCCACAGTGTAAAACAGTAGTGTTAGCTCCTGTTGCAGTCACTGCACATCAACATTTCACAAACAACAGGGTTTCTATAACTCGACTATTTCTTGTCTGTATGATCTTTTGTTGCGTATAGTATGTTTTCACTTGTATCGGATGATTTGCCGCCGACACGACTGATGCTGTAAATGTTTTCCTTAACATTATGCTTCTCTGGCTGAGCTGTAGAACTACAGCTATGAAATATTTAGAATTGATTTCTCTGCATGTTGTAGTATAGAGGAAGAAGCATGAAAATGTCATTTATAATGTATGAGAGGATTTCTTACAGATTGTTTGGTCTTGTCCTCGTCTTCCAGGAGCATAATGACCTCAGCTGCTAACAGTAATATCCTGGTGCAGTGCGGAGGCATTCAGAGAAACTGTGACCTGCACACTTCCCTCTGCTGCTGCTCTTCTCCAGAGCGCTGGCACATCTGCAACAGCAGCTAGAATCATCCTCATCCGAAGCAGCAGCCGTGATTCTAACCAGACAATTATCCCGCTGTCATTCTAATACTGTATTTAAATGTTGGAGTGAGTGCCCTGCAATTAAAGCCGGCCTGTGTAGGATTATTCAGAATAAGTCAAATGAATAGTTCTGCTCTTTCTAAAGCCTTTTTTCATTTCCCCTCAGTGCCGGGGTGGTGCTTCCTCATATTTATCAGAGGTTCACCACAGGAGAGAAGCAGCTAATTATACTAATAATAAGTGAAGGGACAAAGCACATTATTCATTTATGTTTCCATAAAAATCATTTGTATTGATCATGTTCTGCACCGTAGCTCCACTTTCTGCCACTGATGATTATACATGTGAAACTTTGTTGCTTGTCGGGGTCTACACTGATCAGCCACAACATTAAAACCACCTGGCCACTCAAACCTCTGAAGGTGTCCTCTGGTATCTGGCCCCAGCACAGAGACATTTTTCAGCAGCAGCTCTGGGATCAGACCAGATGTGCTACCCTTCACTTCCCACATGCATCAGCGAGCGCTGGGCACTGACTGTCCTGTTCATGGCTCACCAGTTGTCCTTCTACAGACCACTTGTGGACCACTGCACACTGGGAGATGCTCTGACCCAGTCCATGGCAGCTGCATCACAGACACAACAACCTGCTCTGAACCCAATCATCTCAACATCTGAACGGCAAATGAATTCATGTTCCCCTGAGGATAAATTCTTATAACTGTAGAACAAATGCAAAGGTTGATGATGATGATGATGATGATGAAAAAGGATAACTACACTTTGGTTTATGGACAAACTAATGACTTTTCTACAGAAGCTGGAAGCAGCAGATTTAATCATCTGACCATCTCTAGAAAACCAGAGAGAAAATGTGTCTGCTCCTGCTGATCACGTCTGATGTCTGATCTTTGAAAGTCTGTGTTCATGCAGACATGATTTAGTCATGATTCAACAGTGGGTTGATTATGACACTGGCATACCAAACATGACTGCCTCCATGTCTATTCCCAGGTGTCACACTTTTCCATCGACGTTGGCTGTACCTTGTGTTCTAGTGCTAATTAACACGTTAATACCAGCATGTCAGCTCCAGCAGCAGTTTGTTAGGAGAAGTTATTTAGGATATTTGAGATTTGACACTTTGTCTTAACTCGCCTGTAAAAATATTTATTTTTCCAATTAAATATAATCCTAGTCTTTTTTTTAGCCCCTCACGAATCAGGATTGAGAGAGTGGGACGAGAGGTGCTGTGTTTCCAGGTGTGTGGTGAAGCCCCATTATTCAGGAAGCAGCAGCAGCTCAGCACTGAGCTTCAGAGACCAGCACCATCTGGTTCTGTGTCACTGCCACTCGATGGATGATGGAGCTCTGCTGCGCTGTTCGCCCGCCTGCTGCTGACAGCAAATGCAAATGTAGGACAGCATCTCCACAGAAAGTTACAGTCAGAGAGTTTACACATGTGCAGTCCGTGTTGTTGGCATCACAGCAGCAGTGAAAATGAGGCGTGGGCTGGGGAACCAGATTTTCTCACCTCTAAATTCACTGCCACCTCTCTGCACAGCGAGGAAATGGCTGCTTGATGCCATATCTGCAATTTCCACCATGACTGCAGGGTGCCCCTGAGCAGTGCAGTGGGGACTTTATCTGATTCCAGTGTTCGCTACATTCCAAAAAGCACATCTGACACTGGAATAAAATGAGGCCGTGCCATATATAAGGAGATCACATTTCTGATCTGCGTGCAGTGTCTTCCCTGCATCGCTTGGTTCCTGGAGCGTGCTGCTAATTCACTGATCAAACATGTTACTGTGTTGTGCCTGTGAGCAAGGCACCTGCGGCTGCTGTCTTCCACCACTGTGTGCTGTGCATGCTGATCTGACTCTAGCTGAGACACTTGAAGCTCGGACACAGTTCAGCAGCGCTGCTGTGCTAATGCGTTTGTGTCACTATGAAGAAATGGGAGATGGCGATGAAGCATTTTTAATTATGCATTTGAAGCTCATACTCATGTGGCTTCCTTTTAATGCCCTACAGAGCATGATGTCATGGTGTTTTCATCTCTCAGTGGCATTTGTGCTTCACCTGTACAGAGGAAACAGTGAATAAACTGACAAGCTGATTTCACTCAGACCACAGTTCTGTCTTCTGTCTGTCAGGAGGACCAGCACTGCTGTGAAGGCTCTAGTATGAGCAAACAGAAAACACCATTATTTCATATCGGTGCAATGTACCACAGTTATGAACCTTTCTCTCCAATTAGCCATTGAGAACAAGTGGTCACTGATTCTTCCAGTAGCTTTAATCGTCCACTGCTCTTCTCTGTAGATTAAAACTTTATGAAGCTGAGTTTATCTGCAGCTTCACATCTCTGCATATCAAACCGCTTTCTGCACATGATGCTGCTGCACTAGACACAATTCACTGTGAGGTTCCAGTGCTGCACGTGTGATGCCTCAGGACCATGTTACTGCTTGGGAACAGGACTCTGGACTTGTCATCAGTTTGTCTTAGTGCACTTTTCCATACACGAGTGAAATGCAGCGGGATACGTCTTCATTTATCATGTCTGATATGTTTCAGTAAAGAGTCTATTGATTGAATGAGATTCAGTCACTGGCTCATCACATGAACCGCACACATAAAAACTCTCTGATATGAAAGCTTCAGCTACCACCAGTCAATATTAAAACACATTACACCCCAACCGTGTCTTCTGGTTCAGCCTATCGCTGTAAAATCGACCTTTTTATTGTTGTACATTTGAGTATTTCAGAGGAGAAATTAATGGCTGACATTTGTTTAGCTGCAGAGAATCAATATCTGATACTTGAGACGGCCCAAATAACCGCAGGTTAACATTACAGGCTGCAGAGATAATGCTCAAATGATTTTTTAATCTCCTTTTAATCTAATGTGAAGCGTTGCTATCAGCCGAGTTTCATACATTTATTTGAGAAATGTGTTGCAGAGAACTCACAGCAATTTACCATAAAATAAATGAATGTTGATTGGATGTGTTTTTACAAAGACTGGAAGCAGAAACCATCATATTATAGGCAGCATGTTTTAGTCTGTGTACAATGATTTAATTTCATCTAAGAAGAAAAAAGCAGTTACAGGGTTATATAAGGCAGCTCCCGCTCCGCTTCTAAAAGCATGATCTAGAGACTCAGTAAAAAACAAATTACAAATGGTCAAAGTCGTGGGAGCACAGACCATATTTATATATATGTGTGTGTGTGTGTGTATATATATATATATATATATACACACACATATATATATATATACACATACTGGCTGTTAGATCTGCATCCTGTGCAAGTGGGTCTGACATTAGACATGATAAAGAGACTAACTGGCACCTCCACTGTGTTTAAATTCTGATTTGTGATTTCATCTAGAGTCAAACTTGGCTCTGGCTTGTGAGTCCAGCCTCTAATAAAGCTACAATACCAGTCAATAGCTTGGACTCACGTAGAAGTGATCATGTTTGAATGAAAGTCAGATTTAATAACATCTAGTTAATAAGAAGCACAGTGTAGACTTGTTAATATTGTAAGTGGCAGCTGTTTTTAAAGAACATTCCCATAACCATACAGAGCCCTATAATCAGATAACATTAGCACCGTCTTCCAAAAGCATGTTATGTTTGCTAATGCAGTTTATTCATTTAAAATGAGAACTGATCATTAGAAAACTCTTTAGCAGTGATGCTAACACAGTTGAAGTCATAAATAATGTTGTCATTTCTGTGTGTCCAAACCTTTGACTGGCAGAGCAGCTTTTTAGAAAACACAGAATAATAATCACAGTGGTTCATTATAATTAACAACAACTTTAGCTTCAGATTCATTTTTTATATAGTGCTACATCACAACAGAGTCATTTTAAGGCACTTCACATTTTAGGGGTCAAAAACATTACAAAGTGGTTTAGAGAGAAACCCAACAAATCCCAGTCAGCAGCACCAGGAGACAGTGAAGAGGAAAAACCTCCAGCTGAACCAGGCTCAGGGTGGGCGGCCATCTGCCTCAACCAGTTGGGCTGAGTGTAAAGTTTAGAGATAAAATAGCAGCACAAGTAGCGTGGAGACATTTTATTAAGGAGGCAGTTGATGAATGTTGTGTCAACAGATAAGTTAGAGCAGGGGTAGCTGGTCCCAGAGAGCCACAGCTCCTGATTGGCTGAACACCTGATTCAGGTAATCAACAGTGGGAAAGGGAGGGATAGCTGGGAAACAAACAGGGCTGTGGCTCTGTAGGACCAGGGTTGGCTACCCCTGAGTTAGAGAATGTGGTGTAACACCTGTTTCACCTGTCCTGTACCTTTTCTGTTTTCACCCCCTGGATATGTGTCACAGGTTGTCCGACATCTCTGGTTTCCTCTGGGCCTCTCTACCATCACCTGAAGGCACAAGCCATTTAAATAACCACTAATCTAATTCACAGTCAGAAAAAGAAAACACACACTGTGGGGCGCTTGATCCACGAACACTGGGCTGTTTTTGTTTGGAGAAGTCGTTGTAGAAAGATGTGAGAAATTAATTTGTACTTTATTTACAGACAACGACACTGTGAATGTGTGAATTAATAAAAGAGGTGCACTCATGTAGAATAAACAGCGTTTCCAGGAAGCTGGCTGTGGTGGATGTCCATGGGATTCAGTCCCTGATGAGCATGTATTGCTAATTACTGCAGGGGCTTGGGGATTTCACATGGACATGTAACATAAACTCCTTGGTGTTTTCCAGATATAGTCATAAAAACAGTGTGGATTATGAGGGATTATATACAGTCCAATCATTCCATGCGCAGTCATACCTCGTCTGATGCAGAATGCCCGTTTGTTTCACACTGATTTAAGCAGCACAGGGGAAAATGTTGACTACAGCCTGAAAGAAGCTCACAGCCCAGTGAAAACCGGTTCAGTTCCCAGCAGGTTTTTCTTCTATCAATTAGTCTGTTAAGAAATTCTTCTTTTTAACTAAAGCAGGCCACAATATCTAGAGAGGACTGACAGAAAATGGTTCAGATTGTTATGTTGCCTTCAGGTTAGTGATGGGAAGATGTTAATACATGAACATGAATGTGCACCCTGAGACTGCTTTGGAAAGAAATCACTACTGGTTGGTTTTTACATATGAGCATTGATGCAGTTCAGTATGTTTGATTATTAGGAGTTTATGCATTTATTTAGAAATGTGACCAAGCCAATAACTTTTGTAAGCAGGTATGAACGACCTCTTTGTGAAGGGTTGATTTATTTTTTATTGTTTATACGCCTCACAGCAAGAAGGTCCTGGGTTCGGTTCCCGGGTTCGGCCAGGGTCTTTCTGTGTGGAGTTTGCATGTTCTCCCCGTGTCTGTGTGGGTTCTCTCTGGGCACTCCGGCTTCCTCCCACAGTCCAAAGACATGCAGTCAGGTTAACTGGGGACTCTAAATTGCCCGTAGGTGTGAGTGAGAGTGTGAATGGTTGTTTGTCTATATGTGGCCCTGTGATAGACTGGCGACCTGTCCAGGGTGTACCCTGCCTCTCACCCGTAAGCAGGCTGGGATAGGCTCCAGCACACTGTGACCCCTGTGGGGAGTAAGCAGTATAGAAGATGTATGAATGAATGTTTATAATACAGAAATCTCTTTCTGCTGCTCGGGCCACACCTGCATGCTGCATGAAAACTAATAAACACATTTTTTTGCATTAGTTTGCTCATAAGTGAGTATTAATATACAGCGATGTGAAAAAGTATTTACCCCCTTTATGATTTTTTTTTTGCACATTTGTCATGTTTTATTTTAGTATTACACAAAGAAAACCTGAGTGAATACAAACTGCAGTTTTTACATTATAATTTCATTTATTAAGGAAAAAAACCTTCCTGTTTGTATGTGAAAAAGTAATTACCCCCTAAACCTAATAACTGGTTGTTTTCATCGGCACAACTGCAATGAAGCGACTGCGAAAACTGGCAACGACACTTTCATATCACTGTGGAGGAATTTTTAAAGTTTCAAATTCACTTTCCATTTAAAGTGGATGGACCTGACTTATGAGTCGCTTTGCATAAAAACATCTGTCAAATGACTAAATGTAAATGTAAGTATGTAGGATAAGTACTTTCCTTAATGACTTTCACATTACCTGCAGTGGTACTTGGTGTATTGCTAAAGGTTAGCATGCTAGGTTGGGATTAAACGCTGATTAACATCCATGTTACTTTAAAATTACGTTAGCAGTTAGATTTGCATGACTCATAATCTAGTAAATGCAGATTAGACTTTAACCAAACTTTTGTATTATGTGACTATTATTGCTACAGAGACAGAGCAAACCTAACCAATATTCCCACAATAATGATGTCCTAGAATCTAGAACCATGTCTTATAGCCTGTTGGTCCGTTTCCATCAATTCTGATGAAGCCGAAGGTGAAGTGATGTCGTTTTAGCTCGTCTGCCATGAACTTGCGTCATGAACTCTAGGAAGAATATCGACGTTTTTGTGGCCTTTCTGAATTCTAACCAGGCTAAACCGATCTTCCTGCTTCTACTTTGATCTCTCTGTTTACTTGCTCCTGTCAATACTCCTTCCTGCATTATCTCAGCGTCCGTCGTCTCTCTCTCACCCGTCCTCTCTCACCTCAGTGGGTGGCAAATTAATCCTGTTCCTCTTGTTCCTTTTAATCAAAGGGACCTCACACATCAAGACAGGCTGTCGTTAAAGGTCAACACAGCCAGCAGGTGGGAAGCAAAACAATTTACTCATTATGACTCGTTTGACAAATATAGAAAGTCAATACTGATGTTTCTCGCTGAGGAAATGATTTAATTCAGCTGAACTACCAGGTCTTTCAACTGAATATGATGGATTGTGATGTAATTTTATTAGTCGTTCTTTCATCTCTGAATAATCTTGTTTAGGAAAAAACACAGAGTCGTTTTGTTTCAGCTGATAATAGTAAGATTTATTCCCCTAAAGGTGAAATGGAAAATACAGTATCATGTTAAAATACAAAAATATCACTGCCTTTCAGTTTTCTTCAGCACAATCATGATATAGTTTATAGTCTTTATTGTGCCAATTTTCTTCACAAGCATAAATACGTTTCCAGCCACACCCTGACTTTTATCCAATGTAGCGTATAGTAGCATAGCCGAAATCCATCTTATAAAAGAAAAGCTTCTAGTGCATCTTAACCTAGAGTCAAAGTGCATGTGTGAGTAAAAGCAAACTGGAAAGTAACACTTCCAGTATACTTAATATGATCTGTTGGTTGGGGAAGTATCACATGCAGGGATGCAGCAATGCGCCAACGTATTTTACAGTGCTAAATATGTAAATATCTCCATTCGCATACAATGCAACTATGCGTCACAATGTTTACACTCATTCCAAATCCAGACACCAAAAAAGCCAGAAAAGATATCTTCAAACTGAACGTGATAAAATGGTGCTTTGTAGAACTGAAATAGCCAAACGTTACCACAGCAGCACAACTGCTCTAAACTGCACTACATCAAATTTTTTATTTCTTATATTTCAGACAATATAAAGCTCCCTAGTGCAGATGCTAATGGCAAAAGTTAGACTAGCAACATTATTGGTATTTGCAATTTGTTTGTGTATGTAGATCAATTAAATGATTTCCTGTAAAGTCATCCTGTATGTCCATAGAAACAGCTGTGTTGCTGATTACAATCAGTACTATATATGTTAGCATTAGCGTTAGCACCTCTTGTCACCAGATGTTTGTGTTCAGGGACAGTTCAGAGCCCAGAAGGCTGCACATTAAATACGACCCTTCCTTCTGTGTCCTACAATACCTGAATATGGTAAACAAACCTTTGCTAATCAGGACCATGCATAAGTACTAATGTTTGTGAAGAAGTGAAAGTTCCTTCATACATGCAGTAGCTTCCCTGACAAAAGTCATGGTAATAATTTACTGGGAGTTTAGCCAAAGGAACTAATAGTTCCAATTGAAAAATCTTCTTCTAGATGCATCTAAGACGTATTGCCGTCCTCCGCTGTTCAATTATAACTTTAAATCCATGTGTAAAGTCAAGTATTATGTTGAAACTTATTGATTAGTTACTTACTTAACCTAAATCCTGAGGGCCGAGAACAGACTTTAACAATAATTCTGCTGCTCCTTCGGTGACAGTTCTCCTTCAGAATGATTTCTCTTTGCAGTAGTTAACACAGTGAACTAATACATGGTTCAGTTAGTTGTTATAGTAATGTATTAATAATAAGAATTGCCAGGTTATTTTTTTAATACAAATTATTGTGTGCAGTCCAAATCACAAGTTTCATCACAAATGATATTTTTATCAACTCACAAATCCAACCGTTTACATACATCACATACTGTACCAGGTGCACACTCTTTGTTACAAAAACATATTTGCAGCAAACATAGCATAATTTATCAGTTAATATTAATTCAATAACTTGCAAATAAATGTGACTTCTTTATTTATTCACAGGCGATTAACTGCTCAGTACAGTAATTCTTTCAATATGGACATAATGGTGCATTTTCAGTGTATATTTTGGCTTTTGACTGTTCAGATGAGAATAAAACCCCAGAGGGAAAGTTTAACCTCTCATCTCTACACAGGTGAAGAGCGTTGAAGGTGGGAGATGTGTGTATGAGAAGGTCAGCGACAAACACGCTGCCGTGTCTTATTAAACGACACGTTTTTATCCGTCTCCCTGCTGATGCTGAAGGTACACAGACAAAAAGGATTTATAAATCTGCAGAGCTGCTCCCTCAGATGTCTTTTCAATCAGCAGAACCAACAAAAGCGTCTCTCCCTCTTCTGACAATCCCTTTTGTGGTGTGAGTGGCCGAGCAGCTCTTGACTGCAGCTGCAATCAGCTCTGCTCAGTGATCTCACGAGGAGACAGAAGCAAATGATTATTTTTCTTTAGAGAAGCAGCAGAATGCAGGTGCCATCAAATGAAATGATTACTATTTCACCATGAATTAGGTGACTGTTGGTGGTACACTGGTGTCAGCTGCTTCTGCTTCTTCAGAGTATGTTGTTCTCATGTTGGATTAGCCTTCAGCTTGTTGTCCTCAGTGATTCCTGACTTTCCTGAAGACCAAGGCTTTCTGACACTCACCAAACTAAGTTTCTATAAGAGATTAGAGGCTTCTGTAAGGGCCCGCCTCCCCGCTCCTCTCTCTGACCCCTAGCCTCCATGTTTACGAAGAACAATGTGTCAGCATCAGAGTTTAACGATGAGTTTTCCTGGACTTTCCTTCAGCTGCTACATCACAAATCTAGAAGCAACATCTGACCGATTCAGTTAAACAGCTGTGTTCAGCTCGGGTGAAGGTTCTATTGATTTCAGGTGTAGTCCAGGAGAACGTTCCTCCTGAAGATGGATGTAGACGGCTGCTCACATGCACGTCTGTGTTCAATTCATTATGGAGACTGTCCTTGAAGCAGCGTGAGTTCTGCTCCTGTAGCTGCAGGAAATATAACTGTGGTTTCCTGTGTAAATGTATTATACAGTCCACTGAGGCACAGGGTCGATCAGAATAACATTACTGACGACTGTTCCTGCTTCCTACAGTCAACATAACTTCTTTAATTAGAAGCACCATTGTTCACTTTAACCATATAGTCACTATTGTAACCATGGTGACAAAGGTCAGTGGTCTCAAACCACTGTATTTTTTAGGCCACGTTAACTTTCAGACAGAGAACTTTTCCTGTATGTGTGTGTTGATGATGACGAACCGTGTTGAGCCGACTGATTCTGAGGACTGGTTGTACCGATGTGGTGTCACGCAGACCTGGGATGTAAGTCAGAATAAACTGTGGATGTAAACGGCTGTGCACGCTGTGAATCACAGGCTTTTTCAGCAGCCAACTTTACTGACATTTGCTTTTATGATTGCTGAAGTTAGGCAGCCTGGCAATAAACCATTTTCATCATAAAACACGACCTGCATGGCAGACTGAGAACCAATGGAGCTGCAGTGCTGTTGGCTGTCACAGCCTGTAGGCTCGCTGACAAGGAAAACAATAAAAAGCATTTGCTCTTCAAGTCTGTTCTGCACGTTCAGTCAGTGCTGCTGAGGAAGGAAGCTGACAAAGAAATCCATACTGATCTACAGAACAGTAAAGTACTAATGGATTCATTTATTAAAACACTCATTAGTACAGGAGCCTGTTCTAACCTTCATTTAATGGAGACAACACAGCATCACTGACAAACACACAGTTTATACCATGTGTGGTGAGATGACATGTGTCATAAGAGTCTGTGTAGAGACGCTTTTAAAAAGCAGCAACCCAAAAATCATCCGAGTGAAATACACCAGGTCCGTATGATGCTTGGGTTACTGCTGTTAATGTTTGTTGGAGATATCCATCCATCATTTGTTAATATTCTTTGTGAGATTCAACTTAGAGATTTAGAGATAAAACCCCCAGACAACTTAAGAACCAGAATAAATGAACGTCTGCTGATGCACAAATCTAATATTCAGTGTTGGATTCAGGTTATTGTGCTCTGGCTGGTGATGTTCAGGTTCTGTAGATGTATGTTTTACATGTTCATCCTCACACTTGCTCTTCTATGATGCAGCCAGAGGCACTTAAACTGTTCAAATCAGATATGAACACATGAGAATAAAGCTGACATAAGGTCTAGTTGTGTCTGAATCACTTCCTCATTGAGTTTGTTCACTCAGTACTTTAAAGAAACTATAATAGCTTCTGTTTCTTATTGTGATTAGTGCTGCATTGTGTTAGTGGACTAAACTGACTGATAGCAAGTTAGTTTATAATCATAATACCATTGTCATTCTCTGGAGATCCACAGTCATTTGGCAGATGCTTTTATCCAAAGCGACTTTCAGGTGAGATACAAAGTAAGTACGAAGTTTTTTTTATGTTCAGAGGAAGTTGTGGAAAAGTTCTGTTTTCAGCAGTTTTTGAATTCTGGGAGTGAGTCTGCTTAGTTTGAGCATGTGTGTGCTAAAAAATGTGTTCTAAACAATGTGTGCTAAAGTATGTTAAAGTGTGCTAAACAATGTGTGCTAAACATTTCTCACCTTTCCACTCCACTCACAGACATACGTGCACTTCAGTGCCCACATCACACAAGAAGCCACCTTCTTTCTTTACTCCATGGTTCAGTTCAGATCCTCATGTGCTCATGTGTGTTTCTTTTGACAGTGGACAGATATTATCATTACCACTGTGACCAGTCTGTGGCTACACAGCTGTGACGCTGTGGTGATCATGGCTGTTGTGATCCTTCACAAGCATCAGATCTGCCTATTTTCCCTGCTTCCAACAAGTTGACCTCAAGAACTGAATGTGAGCAGACTCTTTCTGTCTCACCCTCAGCGTTAGTGTTACTACAGTAGATTAGAAATGTTTTGGTACACGGCGTCAGTGTCCACAAAGCCGCCCTGATCTGCACCAGCACCGGATTCTTTCTTGCCAGAGGGAATAGTTTCAGTGCAGGAATGTTGAAATCAGAGTTGACATGGGGTGTCCAGGGGCGTGCTTCCAATAAATAAATCAGATGATAGATACATAAAACATGGAAGCATCTGCATGTTTACATGTACACACTCAGTAGCATTCACCCTGACTATCAATGTGTGTATCTACACACTGGGAGTGAAGCTGAACACAGGTAACAGAGACAGAAAAGGGAACATGTCTGTTGGACATGTTGACGTACAGTCCAGTAAAATGGAAAGTAGACGGAGTAAAATCTGGACCAAATCATGGTTCACTCTGAGCACCTCTACATTCAGTTAGCATAGCATGATGCACTGCTCACTGATAATTATTAATGATTATATACTGGAACAGCACTACTTTACCTTTAATTGATGTTGGAATTGATCCAAATTTATATCTTAAGCTCAGAAGCTTAGTTTATTGGTTAAAAAGACACTTGTGTGATCTCATTAGGGCTGATTATGGTCCATTAGTTTAACCTTCTACCTGCGGTAAAGAGTCTATAACCAAAGATGTAATTCACCATCATCACCCTTACTCTCCAGTGTTCAATTCATCACATATATTTCTATTTGTGTATCTTTTTCTAACTCAGATAAATATAAATACATGTGTAACACATGATTTGGGTCCATTCAGACTAGAGAGACTGAATAATAAATAAGTGAATAATTAAGTGCAAAAAGGCAAAGAACACCAGTAGCTGGTACGTGATATCCCCCTCGTTGCCTCTCTAACAGCTGAATTTGAATAATCTTGACAGTAGGGCACACACAGAGATAAGTGCTTCTCGAGGAAAAGGGCTGGAAGCCTTGAGATATGGAAGAAAATGACACATATTCACAGGGAGACACACATTAAGGTACTGACGGACAGAATCTGTTCTAATGCTCTGTAGCATTTATGTCTGTTCTGCTTCCAACTCTAAAGACTGTTGCAGTTGTGGATCGTTGACAGTAAAATGTTGGGAAATCTGCAAAGTGAAGCTTTTTCTGTCAGTCAGTCTGTAAATACACAAAAAATGACTACACACGTACACAAAACACTCCTATGAGTACTGTTACAGATTACTGTAAAGTAATGTGTTTTTAAACCCAAACTCTGCACATTGAGATATCATTGTCTTTAAAGTGATAGTTTGATAATATAAAGCCAAACATTCGCTTCCCTCTTCCCTCTTTTATCTCAGTTTTTGTTCTCCACAACCTGCTGATGGAAAGATGTGCTCTCTAGCTGTAAATGCTCCTGTATGTTCACCAGCTAGTCTGTGCAGTCATCACCACTACAGACACACAGCCAGCATCAGTGTATTTTCCATCCTTCACCTTCAGGTTTATCTGTGATCTTTTTTATCCTCAGGTGAATTTCTGTATCAGTCTTATTCTGTTAGGAAGAAAGACCATCTGGCTCAGTGTAGGTAAAGTAGAACCAGATGTGGTTTATGACACTAATGTAAACCTCTTAAATTAAGGCTGTTTTCGTACCTTCAAGACACACTGCCCTGCTTCTTTCCCAACTCTCCCTGCACTTACAGGTTCTGATTGGCTGAACACACCAGGTAATCAGCAGTGGGTAGGACAGGAATAGTCACCCTAGTGCTTTTGCTTTGCCCCGAATCATTTGAGAGATGTTTAAACTTAACACTTCAGAAGATCCTGTTTGTTGGACTACTGCTGTTCCTACTGCTACTGTGACACGGGAGAGATCATTTTACAGTGCAGGTCAACATACATGGGTGAGTCATCATCCTGGTGATTGTTTATTACACCACTTGCACAATCATCCAACCAAATGAGGCACTGCATGTCCTCATCACTCCATGTTTGTATGAAATTGGCATGTAGCACATTTTAGGTGAACAAGTAGAAGAAAGTAGCCTGAATGAAAACCTGTCAGGATGATGGTAACTTCTCTACACTGTGTATTCTGTTGGAGTAGAACTGGGACTGGGAATGTAGCATCATTACTTGGTGTCTGAGTGACATGTGAACTAACAGAGATTAATTCACATGGTTATGGTTGAGTCCTTTCTCCTATTGTTCAGCAGTATCCTAACACTGCCTCCAGTCAGATACCCCCAGGTCATCCATGTTTTCTAGTGAGAGTTTATTCTGGCTTTAAGATCCTGCATCAATCAGCCACTCTGACAATGTTTTCACTCTGATCATCATAAAATCCATCACTTTTAAATCCCCAGGGGCAACATTAGTGCCCGGATGGTTTCATGCACAGTGGAGGCTTCGTAGTGTTACAGTAAGGAGTCACTGGGGCTCACAGTGCTATCCCTGAGGAAAAGGTGTTTACACCTGATGTACTGCAGTGATTGGTCAGCACTGTGTTGTCATCTCACCAGTAAGTAATGTTCTGTTGTTTCACACACACACATGCATCGCATTCTTTGACCTGTTATTCAGGATGATGATCATATGCTCCTTGGTTCAAACACAGAGAGATCATGCTGCTGTAAATGTGAGAATACACAAGAGTTTCTGATTAGACTTTATCAGTAAACATGAGAAAGCATCAAGGGTTCAGTTGTGGTAGTAGAGGTGAGCATCAGTACCTTTGGGTATTACAGTTGTTCTACGTGAAGGAGTCTCACCAGAGTTACCAGATTATTTGTATTCTTATATTAAGATTTGTCACTTTTGCTTTTATTTTATTTAGTTACAGAGCAGAGAGGAGATGACATCCAGGGATATAATGTGAATAATGTGAGTCAGTGGTTTGTTATTCATCTCTATGTTTTTACACCAATATTTTAAACATTTCTAAGGAAAATAATCATTAAATATAGTTGGATTTCCACTTATCTAAAAATCATTGACTTAAATTGTATATAATTGTCAGTTAGTGACGTGACAACATACTGAACGTATTAAAACCTCATCTGGTACCATAGTTCAGCTGACTGTCTCTAGTAACATCTGTAGTATTTTACACATTAGAGCATCATTACTGTTGTCAAACACAACATTTAAAGATGGTGACTAGTATTTTACACGTTTCCTGAGAAATGAAGCAAAAATGGCAGAAGACATGTTGTCTGTCAGCTGTTGCAGTCATTTCATGTTTCTGAGTTACAATTAGACCTTCTGCTGTTATTCCAGTGAGACTGGGCCTTTGCTGTTGCTATGGCCCGGACATCAGCCCTGTCAGCCACCGAGCAGGTCCAAGTGTGAGTCAGAAACTGGACCTAAGACCGAAGAGGCAGAGAAAGAGCTAACAGCTAATGGTAGCTTTGCTCAGGAGAGCAGCTTTGTGGAGGAACACGTAGTTACAGAAACAGTATATGTAGTAATACATATACTGTTATATGCTGCAGTATTACTACTATATGTAGTAAGAGCAGAGAAATTCAGCTGAAATCAGTTTTCAGGTATTCAAGAAGCAGCATTCAGCCACAGGAAGGAAACATGGCTGCTGCTTTCGGTGACGTTGATCCAGGCAGAAACAGACTCTTCTCTCCCAAACTTTAAGAATAAAATCCTCCAGAAAAACAGCTTTTTCCAAACTACTCCTGAAAGGCTTTGTGTGAGCAAACTGTGTGACCTTGTAAAGTACATTTCAACAACAGAAAGAATCATTGATACAGTAAAACAAAAGCTGGATCAAACAGCTGAGGTGAAGAGTAAACAGCTTCAGACTCGTCCTTCACAGGATCGACTGTCAGATGCAACGTCTGACATGTTTTATGTCATTTTATACATTTCATTCAGCTTTGATGTCTGTTCCTGTGAAGTAAAGGCCGTTTCTACTATATTCAACATCACAGAGCGAAATAAATGACTTTAGGGATTAATGACACAGTTGTTACTGGAGGTCTACATGAAAACCTAGTTCTGTTTTGTTTTAATTAATTTTCAGCACAGAGATGTGCCAAGGCCACGTGATCTATATCTCGTTGTTCCTCCTTAACACAAACCTTGCTCAAATCCTGTTGCCTCGTGTTGCTCAAGTGGGATTTGTTATTTTTTCCTACTGTACATAGCTGAGTTGTTTTATTCTGAAGGGACATTTATGTCATTTATTGTCCACTTTGTAGTTTATTTATATGGAAATGTAATTTTTTGGAGATAGGGTTTGACCTGAGTAGAGCTACACCCAACCTGACTGACACTCAGTCCACTTTGTATTATTTGTACTAACCATACTACTAGACGTCTATCACACTACCCTGGTCTGGACGGTTGAAGCCAGCATATGCATGTTTGTGTTTAGGTTCACATGAGTGTGAACAGGAGAGACGACCCTTTACTGTGGCTTCAAAAGAGCAGCTCTTGTTGTTCAGTTACAGATGTGCTGCCCGTCAGTCAGTAGAAACAACTTTTCCACTTGTTCAGTGAAGATTCTCAGTGATCCAGGTAGAATTATCTGGAAGTTGAGTCACGGCAATTGGACTTATTCCTGTTACATCAACAACCAGAACCAACTGTGTACCTTCATCTAAAGGACAGAGGACGCTCATCTGAGGACAGTGATGTTCACAGTTTGGACAGAGAAGACAAGTGTATTAAGAGAGGGGTCAGTGAAGCTTTGCCTGTGTGAATAAATACCCCATCACTGTCTTCTGTGTATCATCATCACACCAATTCACACATCCACCAGAAAGGTAACGACGCACTCTAATGGGGGTATGGGGGCAGATAGAGGTGTAACTATTGTATCTACTTACACCTTCCCTTCCACAGTCCACCCAGTCAGCTTATTCATGGCAGGTGTGAATTGGAACCAACCTGCAAGATAAATGTGTGGTCTCTAACCAACCTTTCTGGGACTGATGAAGCTGCTCAGATTAGTGAAAGGATTCAACCTAACTGAAAGAAGTTTAGTTGCCATGACTCAGCTTCAGATAACACCCTCACACAGCCATAGTGAGAATGTGACCATCAGTCCTATGATTTCATGTCAGGTTCATGTATGAATCACCAAACACCAAAATAATGTTTGAAGGCCATCAGTGATGCACCAGAAACAGAAAAGCCATGTTTCTTGCTGTCATAACATTTTACCTCTGTGCTGTCTCTCTGCTGCCTCTCACACACCAGGTGCCAAATATCACCCACAGCTTCTTCCAGGATTCATGTCTGACTGAAGCTGTAGGAGCCTCCTCTGTCCAAATGATGACAGCAATGTGGTGTAAGAAAAAGTTAGTGAACCCTATGGAGTTACACACACTTACGTATAAGTTTGACTTAGAATAATGGATGAACAAACCAGGGTGGTGGATTTTTGATTTCTGCTGACAGACAAATCTGCTGATGGGAAATAAAAACTCTCTGGAGACTGTGGGCTGAAATAGTATTCATGGGTACAGATCAATACTGAATTGAAACAGAAGTGATTTTTGCTTCCTTTTGACCAGCTCACAGGTTGTGTGTGTGTTTCCACAGGGTACTTAACCTTTGTGTGGCTGCTGACAGTAGAACCTCCCTGTGGGATCAATACAGTTTACAGGACAGTTCAGCCGTGACAACAAATTGATTTCCTCACTCATGTAGTTTTTCTTTCAAACACATCGTGACATGAAGTATTTTCTCGTAGTTTTTTCGTAGGCTGGACAATGTTTCAGACTTGGAGCCTGGAAACGTTCGTCTCTATATCAGATACAGTAACATCCACCATCCTTCAGTCATTTCGGTCACTTCTAAAGGTGCTGTACTTCTAACTATTCCCCTATTTACCCCCGAGCTCATTGCAGCGTCCATACAATCATCCATACATCAAAATAAAGCTTTTAGGAACTTGTACTTTATATTTCTACTCTGCTATATTACAGAGAAAATTATTCTCTTACTCTGCTCCATCTATCGGACAGTTGCAGCATTCTGGAGTACTGTACTTTTTCCACCACTACAGTAGACACAGAGAAAACTTAAGGTGCCAGTTGCAGCAATGAACCAGATACTGATCTGTTCTCTAATCACAGTTTTGTCTCATGTGTGACAGGTACAGAATACCAGCAATTACTATCCTAAATTTCCTTTCACAGCGGAGTCAGCTGTCAGCTGACTGTCAGATATTGTCTTTGTGATGTGTTCAAATGCAACTTTTAACTGAAAACATGAGGTGATGTGAGGTAACACCAGGCGTTTGATCAGTCGCTCTCTGTCTGTTCCAGTTCTTTGAGGTCGGTTTGGTGTGTCAGGGCCCTGACAGCTTCAATTAACAATCTGAATGGGAGCGAATGCTCCACACAAAAGAACACGTCTATATTCACGGTGGGATGCTGCATATAAAACACGATTACTGGCAAAGTAAAATTCAAAATCTGTCAAGGAATAATTTGCTAGACAGCACTTGTAAGCACTGATGAACTCTTTTTCCAGGATGGTTTGTTGTGTGCAAAGGCAGCAGCAGTAAAGTACCAGCTACACCTGTACTGTAAATGTGTTTCACTTAGAGGACCAAGCAGCTATGACACTAATGCTTCCAGTCCAACAGGTTTAAACACCCTGCGTCTGACATTCCTGGTCAGTGTATGATGTATAGTGTGGGCATGCTGAAGAAAGTAAAAATGGACCGGAGCTAAAAGCTGATTGCATTTATTATGAAAAGGCATCAGAGGAAGCACTTGGGTTCTACTTTCAGGAGACCATTATGAGGTTGGAGCTCTAGTCCACATTGACCCAGTCCACACTGTTAGAGGTTCTCTACAACAGTTGTTTACCAGACGTTTTATGAAAAAGCATGGCAGACTAAGTACATGGGCAGTACAGGAAGTACATGCATTTGTGTTGTAATAAAAAGAACGGTCCGACCTGCAGAGGCACATGGGGTCTTATTTTTGGTTGTAGGACACCAGACGGAGGTCAGACAGCAATGAGACTGTTTGAGCAATGGGACTTTTGTGTAATGGAGTATTTTTCCAGAGCGGTATTTGTAGTGGTATTTAACTATATGATCTGCGTTCACTCTCCATCGCTTCATATGTTCCCATCTGCTAAAACATTTGGCCCAGAGCGCGGACAGATATAATTACTGTAAGATTTACCTCGCTTTCCTTCCTCCTCTTCAGGGACTCCATGTGGAGCAGCTCCACGGGCCATGAACGGTTTATGAACAAAAACAAGCCATAAACTTATAGCTGATAGACAGTATAGCGTGTTTGATAAGCACTGGGAGCATTTAACCCAGAAAGATAAGATAAGACCTCCAGCAGCTTCAGAGCTGGTGGCTCGGTTCCAGCACAGCACCACAGGCTCCTCCTGCCAGGAGAGCGGCTGTGTCTACCTTTAGACGTGTGTTGGTGATTAATTATGGTTATTTCATTTTACACTCACAAATGTCAGCAACTGATCAAGTAACAGCTACCTAATCACATTTTGAGGGCTCTTTATTCAGTCTTAAGTTATGCATTAAATTAGTGTAGTCGGCGAGAGGCCACTGTGACCTTTCAGTGATAGGAAATGTGATTGAACACAGGAGCATGGGCTCGCTGAATGGTGCCTCGCACTAAGTATAATGTCGTGTTTTCCATTATGCGAAGGAGAGAATGATTTGAAAATGGAGTAAGAGAATGATAAGACACATCTGTATCAATAAAGCCCAGCTGATGCAGCCTCCTCCTGCCGAATTGTGAGGGTGTAAATAGTTGGTGGTCATTTAAAGCTGCTGCCGCTAGACGTCGTCAAAAGACGAATGTGCTGATCGTTTTTTGTGGCAGTTACAAACGTTCTAAAACGTCTCAGGAGAACAGTCGTTTAAAGCAAACACTGATCGGCCCTGAGAATCAGGGAGCGGGGCGATGGTGGCTCTGTGGATAGGACAGTCATCTATGAAGCCCAAAGCTGGTGGTTCGACTCCTGATTCCTGGCAACATGTTGACGTGTCCCTGGACATTTCAGTTTATTTATATAGTGCCACAATAAACGTCATGTCAAGGTTTAAGACATTTAACAATACAACTAATTATATAGAAATCCAACACATCAAAACAAGACAAGAACCTCGATGATCAACTCTGACGCTTATCTTAAAAATTGTTAAGGAAGTCCTGCAGAATCTGGCTAGTAGATAAAGATAGAGACGTTATAGTGACTTATTTTATTGGACAGAAGTACAGAAATGTACTTGTGTCTTCAGTGTAGTATTTAGTAACATTAAATATTTTATAGAGCAAAACCTGCTACACTAAAGCACAGATACACTGGAAGAATTAGACTTCAGGCAGGTATTAGCTTGTTTAGTCCTAGAATGAGGACTCATGAATAAATGACTGAACACTATGAAAAAGCTACAAGCATCTTCCCCCGTCTGGAGAAAAGGTAGAAGGGTGACGTGCAGCCTTGAGGACCCTCTGACAGGAAGTGCGATGGACCCAGTGGTCACTGGTATCGAACACGTGAGCAGTCACTCCTCCATCCACCCCTGTGATTACAGCAGCAGCTAGCAGCTCCCTCTCTGTGCAGCTGTGAGCATCAGGCAGCAGTGATTGCTCAAGTGAAGGGTTCATTATATTCCCCCTGATAGCTGAGTGCAGGGTCTGAGTGAAATTCAATACAACAGCTCAATCATCAACTAATGTGTTAACAAATTTGCACTTGAAGCTTTTTCCTGTAGAATCAAACAAGAAACATTTTGTCTGAGGTTTGACAGACGGCTTCAGCTCAGCGAGCGTCCTTCAGCTGCCCTTTTCTTCACCTTCTGCGGCCTCAAAGGCTTCGCTAATAGCTTCCGCTGTACGAGAGCTGGCGGTGAAATGTGGCAGGAAGGAGGCGCGATGATAGGTCACAATATGTCACATTTCAGCTCATTGTTACATGCGGTGTTTTTGGAAAAGGGCACGCTGTAGCACAATCTGTTGCCTCCACCAGGCTGCAGCCACAGATGAGGAAAGTGTCAGTGTTAATTAAAAGAGTTCTAGCTTGAAGTAGCAGGAGTCTCAAGTTAGGAACCAGAGTGTTGTTCATGTTTCTGACCTGACACTACTGAAAACCGTTTCTCTTCCTCTTCATGTGCATCTGAAGTCTCTGCATGTGACTGATAGGCTGGATGTTAACTGTGTGTCAGACACGCTGGACGCTCTCCCATGTTAATCCAACTGGGGCAGCGCTTGCTTTAGATGGTCTCATGTACAACTGACACTGTTGTTCTTTGCAGTGCAGTCGCTTACATCGTTATCGTTTCCTCATTGGACGACTCCACCTTTTTCCCTCAGTTTATACAAAAAGAAAAAATTTCTTCTTCTTCTTCTGCGTCTTCTGCTAATAACTGTAGTTCAAGAAGAAGAGACGTCTAGTCTTCCCTGATGTGGCTGAACTTTTTCAACTGTCTAGACAGACGCAAACGAGTACGTATGTGAACAAGCAGATCACTTGGCCATAAACCACATACATACATGATCTGATCTGAGCCGAGGACAACAGGACTCTTCAGGTCATTGTTTTATTAACAGTGGTTATTACAGGATCCTTTGCACCGTCTGAAGTCACTGAAACACATGGTCAGTAGCACCTCCTGTCTAGTTTGGTATCATTCCTGTTGGTAGAACTCGTCTGGTTTGTCTGTTTGGTTTTTATCTTGCTTCCTCACTCATTCACAGTAAAGTGCTGTAAAACTAAAAGCTGTAATTCAGTGATGAGAACACTGTCATGTCTGAATGTTACTGTCTGCAACATGATGTCAAACACTGCACACTTGAATGGGACTGAACAGTGGTAAAGTGCTCTGCAGGTTTCCTCACAGCAGACTCAGTTCACACCAGCTCAGCTGGGATCCACTGCCTCTCATTTTAAAGCTCTTACATACAGTATTTAATGAACTTTGGTTCAGCTGGTGGTGTTGTAAGATACTTTATTTTTTAATATTATTATATTTAACTGTCCATGTGACCCCCTGAAGCTGGGCTTTTAAGCCTCTCCCCACTGAGGGATGAGGGCCGATTCCTTTCTTCTTGAAAACATCTGGTTGTGTCAGAAATGCTCCTGTTTGTTTTTAATGAAATGACACTGTGAAAAACACCAGTGATGATTGACAGACTACACGTCTCTGTGAGTCTGAATACTGTGCTGCTGTTTTCCTCTCACTGTGACCACATCTTTGATGTGGCTCCATCATAAATCAATCTGTGATTTACACTTCATCAGCAGGAAGAGCTGCTCTCTCAGGGACCTCGGCTGCATTCCAATACTGTAGAGATGCCACCTTAAGTGTTTTATTTACATGCCTGTCTCCATTTAACGCCATCTTGCAGCCCAGAGTTCAGTGATCAGTGATGTGAAGCTGGGTCAAACAGGATCAAACAGTTACCAGTGGCTACACAGTGAAGGTGATCATGTTAAATGAGGTTATTAAGATAAGGTCACTCTTTAATAATCCCAGTGGGGAAATTCATATGAAAACTTTAAACTGTTATTGTTGAGATGGTGCACACATCCTGCTGTACAGTCTAATGGCACTGAGGTCTGAGGCTGAATGAGCTTCCACCTGCCACAGTTCATCATAAAGCAGATCAGACAGATAGTCCAGGACATCACTGATCTGATCCACCTCCCCATCACACGACAGAAACAACAGAGCACTTACTGCAGACTGATAGAGCATCTTCAGCAGCTGTTCCACATGTCAAAGGAACAAAGGTTTGGTTTGTTTGGTTTGTTTCACTGGTGTCTGTTGTGCAGAGTGTGCAGAGTGACCATTCAGTCCATGGGGCGCAGTAATGTAGCACATCCAACAACTCTAAGACTGGGTCATTACACAGACAATGTGTTTGTTATTTTCTTAATCATTCCAAATATATTGAAACCTGTGGTAACAACCATTCTTCATTTCACATAACATAAGCCATCTGTCCTCTTTTGCATTTTCTCCTCCATCTATTACACTTTTATCATTTTTATAAAAATGTTCCACTTTGTAAATTGATGAGAGTAAAGAAGCAAACCCACAGCAGGCTACAGTATTAAGTCCTCAGTGTGGAGCAGCAGTAGTTTTATTTAAAACACACAGTCCTTCAGAAACCAGGACCTCAGTGTGACGTGGATTTAATTTATCATGTAAAACCAATAAAAACTATCTAAACTATCTAATTATTACACACAAATGAATCATGTTCATCCTGTTGCTGTGAATGTATTACAGATAGCAGCAGCAGGGGCTCAGTGTAGGAGTCACCTAAAACTCATCTGTATTCCTTCTTAACAAGTCAATATTTAAGTTCTTTAAATGGCCAAGTGTTTGTTATTATGCTGTTATTTACAGTTCTAGTGCTGTAAGTTAGTTTGTGCTGTGCAGTTTTATTCTGGTAATGAATCTACGTCCAAATGCTCCTGAGTTTTTATTATGAGACAGTTAATCAGGTGGAACACACGTCGCTTCAGAGGCCTCAACTGGTTTATAGGGAATCACTATGAAAGTGCTCAGTGCTGCAGTGTCCAGGTGGATCGGACCAGATGGTAGTTCGGACCAGGTGGTAGTTCAGACCAGATGGTAGTTCGGACCAGGTGGTAGTTCAGACCAGATGGTAGTTCAGACCAGATGGTAGATTGGACCAGGTGGTAGATCAGCATTCAACTTTTCAATCAATTATTATTTGGTTGATTAATAAAAAGAAAACATAACATTGACAGGCCTAATAAAAATACCATTAGTCAATAAAAAGCTTTAGTTTTAACTCAGTGAAGTTTTCAAATAGTTTATTTGAGTTTAAGCTTTAAATCTAGAAGTTTGTCTTCCTGAGAAGCTCCATTAGTTTGGATGTTGTTTTCGCCAGCTGCTCCTCCACCATCCTCCACCATGCTCCACCATGCTCCGCCATCCTCCACCATACTTTACCATCCTCCGCCATGCTCCGCCATGCTCCGCCATCCTCCACCATGCTCCACCATGCTCCACCATCCTCCACCATGCTCCACCATGCTCCACCATGCTCCACCATCCTCCACCATGCTTCACCATCCTCCACCATACTCCACCATCCTCCACCACCCTCCACCATGAGCCACAGTGAATCCAGAGGGGGGGTCAGTTCATTCTGGTGCTGGTGAACTGTTCATTCATAAAACCACCATCTGTCTTTGATTCATAAGAAAA